>CAWWDR010001031.1:2500-54001 GCA_963942565.1 Maea johnstoni | reverse complement strand
CTCAGTCCAGCCTGGGGAGCATAGCTAAGAAGACGACTGGCAAGGGAATCGTAGGTGTCATCATATTCAGCTGTATAGTCATCGTCATCATCTTCTTTGTCGTATTTGGCCTCCTTCAGGCGAGAACTAACAAACGCATGTGCTGGTCGTATCGCTACCAGCCCGTGCCGACGTATTACGACACGCACTCGGAGAAGATCCTCTTGACCAAGGAAGACTTCGAGGATGAAGACGAGATCGATACGTGTAACGAGGATTCGAGTCCGCAGCACAAGCGGCCGCTACTTAACGGAACGAGAAAAACAAACGGGAGTTTACTCTCAGCAGCTACGGCAAATTTTGAGGACGAGGATGAACTATTTTCAGTCCCACAGAAAAGCAATAGGACAAGATAATGTTGTGTTTGAGATTGTTTAGGATATGGTTTTGAATGATGTATAGTTGTATTTGCAAAGTCATAAATGAGTAAATCAGAGTGGAGTTTTAGCCATTATGCTGGTGGTGGCAAATTTGGCCAATACAAAATGATGCTAAAGACCTGAAAAATGCAGGAAACCCTGGCACATGGGTTCTCATCTGAGGGTACTCAGCGAAAGCTTTCCAATGAATACAAACTTCGCAGGGTTTGGATGGTTTTCAAAAATCTTTGCATCATTGTGCTCATAGGTTGGAAGTAGCCTTAGGATTGGAAGAGTTAAAATATGAACAAAATACAAAAACATTAAACTCTCTGTGGCCACTCAACTCTTGTATGTAAGTCAATATGTGTCATATTTAAAAAAGCATTTTTAGTCATTTTTTTCATAATATTACAAAATCGTATGGATGAGTTGAATTTTGTGCAATATATTATCTCCATTGCAATAAATGATTGTATGTAAAAGGAAGGTTTGAACTGGTGTTCAAGAATATGTAACTTATAGCTCTAGACCTGTTATACCACCAGGGATTGGAAGTTTCATTTCTTATAGTGTTATGAGTGTTATGGATAGCAGGGTTTTGGATCGCAGAGCCTGCTTGTGGCCTGTGTTCTGAAAGAGACCAGTGTCATTGTTCAGCCAACCGTATGCAGACAACTTAATTAATATGTGATTGCACACCACACAGGGAGCCTAACTAATGATGTTGCTGATGAAACTTGGACAATATTCACACCATTTCCATACTAGTGCTAGTTACAGGGGAGGGGGGGGTCGATGATTTCTATTTAGGGGGTTCGCTCTGTATGAGGGTCCATTTTAACAATGAAGTGGTTATTATATAACTCTTTGATTTTAAGCAAAATTAAAGAAAGGTGACATTCTATATCAAGAAAATCAATATTTTGAATATATATATATATACATAATGCCCAGGGTTAAAATTTGACTATACCCTAGGTAGGTGTACTTCGCATGGTTGTTATCTCCATTTATTCAGATTGGTGATACTATTTTAATGATTGATGATAACCAGTGAACATTAATATAAGAAATTATCTCATGTAGTCATGACGCCCTAGATGGTATTTTAATCTTACAAAAACTCCATATTTTATCTTTTTTCTTCTGAATGCTAGTCACCAAATCACTCTGTATGACAATGGATTTATTGTTATTTGATGTACTTAATTGGTTATGAGATACAACTGTTAGATTATCTATAGTTTACTCAACCACCTATTTTTCTCATTTCAATTGAATGAGAAATTTGTTACTTGTAGTGAAATATTTATATGATTTGTTTGCACTTCCCTATGTATTGTAAAGCGTTTATAAGTAGATGCTGGCTTTAATTGACAATTTGTTTGTAATAATTATCCATTGAATTTAATGGTTGACATCCTTTACACAGATATCTCCAACTTCACTGAACAACTTAATTATTGGAATTAAGCTTTAAATCTTTTCCATGTTAAGATGTATAGAAAATGTTTGTACTACTAAAACATCAAAAGTAACAGAACTGTTATGTTAGATTTGTTTGTCTTATGACAATATATTATCTAAAGAAGGAAAAAATTAGAGAGTAAGATGACCCAGAACTAAATAAGAAATATGACTTAAATTTTCTCAACATCTGTCTTTAAGATAATAAACATTTTACCTAGATTATCTAATGCATAAACCCAATAATGTTCAGCTATGACACATACCCACTATAGCCTAAAAAAAATGTTTGTTTCCTGTAACCCTACCCTAACAAGTTTTTATTCAAAAAAATCCCTACCCTAAAGTATTTTCATCCTCCCAACTCCCAATCAACGAAAAACATGCGTAAAACACACATTTTTGACCAAAGAAATGATGAAAAAATAATCTTTTTACCAACCTACCTACCATATTTTTTTTCGGACCGTTACAGGTAACAAACAATTTCTTTTTTTAGGCCTAACTGTTTCTCTCCTCCACAGTTAGTGTCAAAGCCTTAGACCACACGGTGATGAGGTTAGGCCCTGAAATATTTTATTGTACGTATGGTTGATTCTTGTGATATTTTTAAAGGTATTATTATATAACACCCTGATGTCAGTTGTCAATACAAGCTCTATGTATGAAAAGGTTAACCCTTATGCTGCTGGTGGCTAATTTAGAGAATACAAAATGATACGAAAACCAAAAAAATATGTCTTAAATCCTGGCAAATGAGCACTCATCTAAGAGTACTCAGCAAGAGCTATCCAATGAATACCAACATGACCAGTTTTAGACGGTGTTGAAAAATCTTTGGGCCCTTGTGCTTCGAATGAAAGTAGCCTCATCATTAGAAGTGTTAATCTTTAATTTAGTAGTATGTAAAGGGGTCTTGGGAGTATCATATCCATTAAGATAAGCAATAGGTGAGTGTTGTGATTCATTTTTGATAAAATATATGTTAAGAGCATACAAAAAAAAGTTCCTTCAACCCCCACTGTCCCTTTGAATTATAAGCAAAAGGAAAAAAATCTTTTCTAGTCACTTTTTCTGCCATATTGCGGGCAAGTCATGACCAACTAGTTGTATGTGATGCTGGAAACTGGAATAACAGCTAAACACCACCAGCAAACTCCAAGTCACTTGATTTACATGGGACCGTCTACTGTTGGTTACAATATGCATCGCTGTTATTTTAGGGTGTCTCATTTTTGAGTATGCTATTGCTCACGAGACCTGTGAGGGTATATGAGATAAAGCACCCCTGGTGATGATAGTAAAGAGCATTGCATCAAAAGGAGTCCTCAAATACATGTGTACAGGCAAATCGTGATGTACAACCACAATGTCATTTTTGCCAATATTTGATATGCAATTACTGTTGATGTTGTAGATATAGAGAGATATACATACAAAGTATATTTTCAAAATGTAGATATATTTCTACAAAATATTAAAAAATTACCAATAAATACCATTGCGTTTTGTTGTTTTATTTTAGGATGCCCAACTTTTCCTAGATCTAGTGTCTCTTGTACATGGAAATGAATGGGGAACGTGTGTTATCTATCTTTTTCGACCTTGAGAAAGGACCCCATAGAAATACAGTATTCTTAGGGATTTAAGTGACATTGACCTCAGAGAATGTTTACCCTTTAATATGCAAAACTTGGTTGTGAGCCACACATAACTAGGCCACAACGGATCCCTCTGACAACCTTGAAAATAACTTATGAAATATATATCAGGCCCATTTGTACACACATTGTATATATTCTGCTCTGTTTGCCTATTGGTTAAGGTTAATGCTGTTGTTAATGCTTGGTACAATTCTACTAAAGAGTATAGATATATTGATTGTGTTTCTAAAATGGTACCATCATTGTAATTGCCCTGCCCAGGAATATGTTCCAGCTTTTACACATGGAAGTATCATACCAGGTAGTAGTTAATACATGACATTGGTTAATCTAGGTATTAGTAAATACATATGACACTACACACATGACATCACACATGGCCTTACTGGGTATATGGCATCGACAACAGACAGTTCAATGAGGACTTGTAGTAAATATTTATGAACTTCAATACTGCTGTATGAAGGGGGAAGGAAATATACCACAAGAACTACTGGAAGCCGTCAACACATCTACATTTCGCAGTGAATGTGGGTTTCAGATCAAAGTCACCAAAAATGGCCAGCATTTTGAAATTCTCCCCATGAGTACAGAACACTATCATTATAAATGGGCATGTCATGTTCCTGTATCATCCAACGGCATGGGATGCAGGAGGCTTTCCTTCGCACTGTACTCTCTCTTCTCTCTGCTCTTCCTTCCCCTTTCACAAAAGCTCTTGTCCTACATTGCAGAGGCAGCAATGATGAGGATGACTCTGGAGCTAGCGACACCCTCTCCATCTTACAGGAGCTTGGTCTCACTCATCTCTCTATCCACCAGCATTGCTTCTTGGGTTCACAGGATGAACACGAACTTTTGTGTCAGGTTTGGTCTGACAGCAAAGTCAAGACCTAGCCATAGAGCTGTCATCCCCAGAATTCTTCTGGAGTATGACACCCTTCTTTCTCCAAAGGCGGCTCGCTCCTCCTTTAATACCTCTTGCCTTTGTCACCATTCTGTCTGGAGTACATTCCTGGTCTGAGGGGTATTTCTTCTGAGTTTCTGGTGCAAATGTGTAATCAGAACGCTCGAAATATTTACAATATCTAGTTTCCTAGCTAAAATATGGTTGTGGAAAATCCACAATTTGCCACAATCAAAAATTGTCAAAGTCCTACCTGAATCGATAAGAAATGGCAAGATTTTCATGGACTTGACATTTTGAGATTAATTTATCGTGATGCAACTAATAGGGAGTGTAGGGGAAAGTGAGATGGTCAATAGATCATCGATGGGCCGGTATTATGTCTATATTTTTTTTAATTTACACGCTTTGCTGTGCTTGCCTGCTATATTCTACATTGCTGATCATCAGGTCATGTTGTACAATGTAACTAGATTGTTGATGGGCCACGATTCTGTCTTGATTTGCGAAGACGTACACGCCCTGCCGTGCATGTTTACGTTCTACATGAACATCATTATCATTTTCTAGGAATATGCCTTATCCGACAGAAATTTAGGGTCCACATTGGTCGGGAGTAAGCAGAGTTGCCTCAAATATGAAATTATTCAGTTTTGTGAAACATCTTATTTATTTATTGCTTTGTTGTTGTTTTTAACAATAACAAAGGACCATTATTTTTACACAGATTTTATGGCACTAGATGGCCTTTGTGTGTAAGTGTGCCTTTAAGCAATCATTCATTCATTGATCGTAACTATGAATGAGGTGACAGATAACGTGCTACCCTATCATGGAACCCTCATTTCTTGGTCATAAAAATCAGAGAGGGTCATGTCCCTACTCTGACTCAGTTTTCTTTCGGATAAAAAGTTTTGAAAAGGGGTATACGTACCCTGAGGTCCATATTATATAGAGCTTTTATAATTCCGTATTTCTAAGTGGTGTCATATGCCTTTTCAAGGTCGAAAAAGATAAGACACCTCATGTTCCCCATTTAAAAATTCCTCCCTTACTAAAATTACAAAACGCACAAGGTGATCCATTGTGCTTCTTGTTTTCTGGAAGCCACTTTGAGCGTCTGTGATGAGTGTAGAAGATTCAAGAAACCAAACAAGACAGTTATCAATCATACTTTCCATCGATCTTTGGAGTCTTTTCTTGGCTTGGCAATGGGTATGATGGTGGCTTCTCTCCAGGAAGGTAGAAACTCTCCAGTTTCCCAAATATGGTTATATTAATAAACCCTGAGAAGGCACTGGAGAGAAGCTTCAGGAAGATGCTTTAAAATTTGGCAGTGTATATGGTGTGGACCAGGAGCTATAACATGGGCTTTGCCAAGCGCAGTCTTGAGTTCATCTAGTGAAAAGGGGAACGGGACAGGGCGGTGACCAGCCAGGGCGGGGACCAGGCAAGAAGGTGACCAACTTGTACAAAGACGGGGACCAGCGTGTAGTCAAGGCGGGGACCAGCGTGAACCAGCGCGGTGACTCGTCGATGGTCCCTCTGATTGGTGGTACATTTGTCTCCAAAAAAATGGCCTGTAAACATTCGATGACCATGGTTGCGTTGATCCCCCTCTTAGGTAGCTTAGTACGATGTTTCAGGTTGATCCGAGGGTAGATGGTCGTAGTCGCCGATCCAGAAATTGCCGACTGCCTAAAGGCCGATGGGGAAAAAGACTGATTGGAAAAAGGGCCTTATTTATTACAAATCAGTTAATGTCCGTATTTATGAGTATTTATGATAGAATAAAGTTATTAAACATTATTGCATTCGAATTATATGAACTTTAATAGCAAACCTAAGTATCAGAATTATATTATACTCGCATACAACAAGACGTACGAGTCATCGGCTGTGAAGCTTAGCCGCCATTTTACGGCCCTCACTACTGGATGCTACATAAAGTTTATATGATTTTATTTAATACCTTTATATATTTTTTATTGAGTGACAAGAAGAAACCGGTCTACCTAACAAAGGGAAGTAAAGAAGCTGGAGTGGAAATTTATTAGTTGATTAATAGTCGCCCAGCAGGAGCCCCCAGGTTTACCTGGTTAATGGATTTAGATGGAAAACCACTTGTCATGCAGCTATGTTATTAGAACCTGCTGGCATTGCTGCACAGGACAATTAAAAATCCAACGTGTACATAACCAAAAAAAATTGTAAATTAATAAGGAATATCATAAATGGAAAAAAAATTGAATTCAAAATGAATAAGAAAAATATAAACTTGATAAAAAGATCTGAAAAACCTGAAAAATATCTAAAAAATGAGAATTTCAAACCTGAAATAGATAGAGAATACAGATCTGAATTTGAAAAGAAACAATCTGAAAAAGAGAAGGAAATCTGAAAATGAAAAAAAAAATCCAAATCTGCAAAAGAGAAAAGAGAAGAAAAATCCAAATCTGAAAATGAAGAAAAAATCCAAATCTGAAAATGGAAAATATCCAAATCTGAAAATGACAAGAAACTAAATCTGCAAAAGAGAAAGAAATTCCAAATCTGAAAATGAAGGAAAATCCTAATCTGAAAATGAAAAGAAACTCCAAATCTGAAAAAGAAGGAAAATCCTAATCTGAAAATGAAAAGAAACTCCAAATCTGAAAAAGATGAGGAAAAATCTGAAAAATAAAGAGAATCAATATTTACTGGGTTGGAGCTGGCAGTTTAAATCCTCACTGGTCTGTAGACACGGGAGCACCGTCTCAGGAAGGCAGATGTGGACAGCTGCCCCTCCTGGTACTCTGAACAGAGCACGAAAATGTGACGATGGTTATATCTAGCCTTTGATCCCTGGAGTCTCTGGAGGCTTAATCCTTCGCAGACGAGTTGGGCCTGTACCTCAACCACCTTGGTCTCTTTGTGGAGCATGTGCACAAGTTTGTAGAATCCCAAACTGCAGTGGTTGGCACGGCTGTTCATCCGGTTGTGCCATCCTTCCACATCGTTGTTGGTGCGGATGGCCTGCATGTGGACTGACCAGCTCTGTGGTGGAAACGTTGATCATTCGATCCAGGTGTGTCGGATGTAGTTCATCAACTGGCGTAGATCTGCAGTATTTGCCAGGGAAGAAAGCTCCTCAAATGCCTGGCTGATGTCACCCATAGGAAGGAAAGGAAGTGAGAACAACTTCCCAAGAAAAGTTGTGATGGCCGGCTGCTCCCTGTAGGCACACTGCAGGTGACACTCGTTGCAGGCATGTCGGTACACAGCTTGCACCCAGTGAAACACGCATCCCTTGATGACTCGTCTGGGGAAGATCTGGGGAAGTGCACCCCACATGGCTGCCTCAAAGTCAACCACAAACTTCTCGACTTGGGGATGGAGCGGAAGTTCTGCAATGATGACTCGTATGACAGCCAGGTAATCTTTCTTAGATTTACCTGTCAATAATATGAATACCAGCCTATGTAAGCATTTATGGAATTCCATAAATGATTTATGGAATCCCATAAATACCATTTATTTATTGAATTCCATAAATGATTTATTGAATTCCATAAATGATTTATGGAATTCCATAAATGATTTATGGAATTCAATAAATACATTTATTAATTATGGAATTCCATAAATGATTCATGGAATTCCATAAATGATTTATGGAATTCCAAAAATGCAAGAAAACAAAACACTTGAAAGGTTCAAATAACACTCAGAAGTTATGTCAGTGATGACTGTAAACTGAACCTTTCAAGTGTTTTGTTTTCTTGCATTGCTGGGCTCTGATCAACCTGACACATCGTACCAAGCTACCTAAGAGGGGAATCTACGCAACCATGGTCATCGAATGTTTACAGGACGAATATTTTTGGAGACAAATGTACCACCAATCAGAGGGACCATCGACGAGTCACCGCACTGGTACACGCTGGTCCCCGCCTTGACTACACGCTGGTCCCCGTCTTTGTATAAATAGGTCACCGTCTTGCCTGGTCCCCGCCCTGGCAGGTCACAGCCCTGTCCCTCACTCAGTGAAAAGGGTTAATTGTATGGTTCTGCATTGTCTGATTGGAATCTCAGTAGGTGTCTCTCTTGGCTGTTTTTAATGCGTTGAGATTAGTTGAATTATGCGTGGAAGATGAATTGTAGGATAAATGCCTCCCCAATGGTATTGACAATTGTTGTATTTCCAAGTGGTGCCAAATGTTTTTTCAATGTTGAAAATGACAGACACCACGTCCCTCATTTAAACATCCTTCTCTCACTTAAGTCCTTGAACGCTCAAGGTGATCCATTCTGCTTTTTGTTTTCCAGAAGGCACTTTTGGCTTCCATGATGAGTGTAGAAGATTCCAGAAACCAAACAAAGCGGTCACTTAACATCCTTTCCATTGTCTTATAACAGACGCAGCTATAGTCAATGCTTTAGGGCGGTAATTATTTAGATCTTTGGAGCCTTTTCCTGGCTTGGCAATGGGTATGATGGTGGCTTCTCCCCAGGAGGGCAGAAACTATATATTGTTGAATAGTGAAAAGGATTGATTGTATGGTTCTGCATTGTCTGATAGGAATCTCAGTTGATGTTTCTCTTGTCTGTTTTTAATGCGTTGAAATTTGTTGAATATTGTGCGGAAGATGAATTGTGGGATAATGCCTCCCCAATTGTTACATTGACAATATCCATATTTCCAAGTGGTGCCATATGCTTTTTCAATGTTGAAAATGACAGATACCACGTTCTCCATTTATAAATCTTCTCTCACTTAGGTCCCAAAATGCACAAGGTGATCCATTCTGCTTTATGTTTTCCGGAAGGCACTTTGGGCTTACATGATGAGTGAAGAAGATTCCAGACACCAACCAAGGTGGTCACTAAACATGCTTTCCATTGTCTTATAACAGACGCAGCTAGTCAATGCTTTAGGGCAGTATAATTATCTGGATCTTTGAGGCCTCTTATTTGCTTGGCAATGGCTATGATGGTGGCATCACTCCAGGAGGATGGAAACTCTCATTATTGTTGAATATTTTAAAAAGGCACCGAAGAGAGGCTTTTCAGAAGATGCTTTGAAATTTGGTAGTGTATATGTCCAGGAGCTGCGTCATGGGATTTGCCAAGCGCAGTCCTGAGTTCATCTACTGAAAAGGGTTGATTGTATGGTTCTGTTTTATAGGAAGACAGACAGGTAAATAGACAAGGGGATGTAGGGGAAAGTGAGGTTGTCAATAGATCATCGATGGACCGGTAATATAGGAAAACAGAAAGGTAAATGGACAGGTCGATGTAGGGGAAAATGGAGTGGTCAATAGATCATCAATGGGATTACGTTTACATTTTTTGAAATTCATTCATTTTGCCGTGCTTTCTTGCTATATACTAGATCGCTGATCATCAGGTCATATTGTACAAAGTAACTAGATTGTTGATTGGCTGCGATTCTGTCTTGATTTCTGAAAATGTACACGCCTTGCCGTGCATGGTTACGTTCTACATGAACATCATTATCACTTTCCAGGATTAAACCTGATCCAACACAAATTTTGGGTCCATATCAGTCGGGATTAAGCAGAGTTGCCTGTAATCTAAAATTCATCAGTTTTGTGAATATTCTTACTTGTTTATTGTTTTCAACAATATCAAAGGACTTATTTTTACACAGATTTTAAGGCACTGAATGGCCTTGGTGTGCCAGTGTGCCTTTAAGCAATCATTCATTCATTGATATGAACTATGAATGAGGTGACAGATAAAATGCCACCGTATGGAACTCCACAATTTTTTTGGTCATAAAAATCAGAGAGGGATGTCCCTACTCTAACTCTGTTTTCTTTCAGATAGAAAGTTTTGAATAAAAAAGGGGTAAACGTCCCCTGAGGTCCTTATTATATATATCTTTATTAAGTCTTGTATTTCTAAGTGGTGCCATATGCCTTTTCGAGGTAGAAAAAAAGATAGACACCTCCTGTTCTCCATTTAAAAATTCCTATTCTAATACAAAGGTTTCAAAACACACAAGCTGATCCATTGTGCTTCTTGTTTTCCGGTAGCCACTTTGAGCTTCAATGATGAGTGAAAAAGATGCAAGAAACCAAAAGAGACGGTAATTAATGATTCTTTTCATGGATCTTTGGAGTCTTTTCCTGGCTTAGCAATGGATATGATGGATGCTTCTCTCCATAAAGGTAGAAACTCTCCAGTTTTCCCAAATATTGTTAAAAGCCTCCTGGATCAGGAGCTTTGTCATGGGATTTGCCAAGTGCAGTCCTGAGTTCATCTAGTGAAAAAGTTTGATTGTGTGGTTCTGTATTGTCTGATTGGAATCTCAGTGGGTGTCTCTCGTGTCTGTTTTTAAAGCGTTGAATTTAGTTGAATAATGTGTGGGATATTGCCTCCCAAATGGTATTGGCAATATCCATTGTTTTTGTTAATTTTTATCATTTCTTTACATACAGACTGTTCCAATACTTTTTAATTGAAATTCGGGCATTTAATTCCGGTACATATTCATGCAAACTATTCTTTTTGTTGGCACGAATGACCTGTCTTGCTTTGGCCCCTTTTGATATAATATTCTTGTAAATTTACATTTGTTGGAAATCTTTTTAAAATTCTAAGAGATTTCTTTCGATCTAAAATAGCCTGCTTACACTTATCAGAGAACCATTGTGTGTGTGGGTTAGATTTTGGTATTGTTTCGTTGGCAATTTCACAAAGCTGGTCTATAAAGGTTTCCAGTTGGAGACCCTGATCTTCAAAATTGACTGACACTGACATGTATAGTGCATCGTAATATTTAAAATTTAAAGGAGTTCTGTCGAGGCTACCTGCCAAGGCTTATTAATATTGTCAACAAGACCAATTACAAGCCTGCGTGGTAGGTTTCTTACAAACAAATTATCTTTGCTACCTGTTACTGTATCCATGTCTTCGGAGACATAGATACAGCACTTCCAACACACCCCTAGCGGAATTAGGAACCACGAGAGGTGCCAGAGCATCATGTGATGCCTGAAGGTATGTTCTGGACCAGTCAAAGCACAAAGAGGACAAGCATGTCCACGCTTTGCTGGAACAGCAGGAGCAGTGGGGGCTGCCCTCTTAGTACCCTTAATGGTAACAGGAGCCATGTCAGAAGCGTATGAACGGGAACCACCCGAAGTTTTTGAGCAGGGTCATCAAAGTTTAAGTTTTCTAAGTATGCCTTCCAAAGGTAGGTAGCCATAGAGGGATACACCAACTAGCTATCATTCAGATATATATCAACCTGGGTAAAGAGTGAGTGAAGCAAGTTGTTGATCGTATTGGATTTGGCTCCTATATGTCCAAGTCCCCTCCAACACTTTTTTGACTTTACATTTAATGTTAAGTTTGCTTGCTACCAAATCTACTTATTTATCACTTGACCTTGCAAAATAAAATTCAATAGGTCTAGCTGTAAGATCTGATGTCACAGAGCTAAGCTCTAGGTAATTTGTTTCCAGTATTGATGTCTGAGTTGATTCAACTGTAAATAAATGTGATTGCTCTTTTGGGCTGTGAGGTGACTTGTCATGTGTAGTATCACTATGCCGTGGCAACTTAATGACTTATACAAAATATGTCTCTTAAAGTATGTAGCAAAAATATGACTTACTGCTTCTAAGCTTCTTTCTTTAGATTCTGGGAACTTTAGATTTCGTGCCACTCTCATGAAAACAACTCCTCTCCCTCCTTCCACTCGCCTCCTATTCACAGATTCTCCAACATTCCTACACTCATGGGTGCGGGCTTGAAAAAGGTAAACAAGTTGGAGTGCCACCGCGCATCCTGCGTGCGCAGGATTGCGCAGTAGCTCTCCCACTTGAGGAAACATAAAGATGGAGGGAAATTGGCCTTACGGCGCCAGTGATGTTAGGCGGAACCAGGTAAGGGAAAGGGATTCTTCTAATAGATTAAAGGGGAAACCTAAATTTGCACTAAGTGTCGTGTATTTCGCTGCATCCCAACGGAGGAATGCAGTTACTTTTTGGAGATTGGACACAAACTCTTTAGTGCGAACACTGACAACAACTGGTAAGAATACATCTACGCTACAACTCCACTCATCTGATATACAGTCTTGTTTTTCTTTCTATAGCACTTAAGCTATTTTCTACCTAAGTCCTAATACTTTTCTGCTTAAAGTATTCAATCAATTTACCCAGATCACCTATTAAGGATTAGCATCAACTTGAAATGAAGATTGTTACCCCTATTTTTTAATTTATTTAATCCATTTTATTTACAAGCAGCAGCTAGGCCCCGGAATCAGCATTTTCAGTCTTTGGCAGACGGAACAGATTCTTGTAATTTATATAGCCTATTGAAAGTGTTACTTTTAATAGGTGCTATCATTGTGCAGTGTGGACTATATTTCACATCATTTGTATATACTAGGATTATCCCCATTCCTTAGAATGTAGCTAACAAAGTGTCAAACCAAGTATTGCAGTGACTCCGAAGTGACACAGATAAAACTATCCTGCTTGCATATTCCAGGTACAAGCATTGCCACCACCAACACTGAAATCCCCATCCATGACAAAATTGCTCTTACCAGATATATAGACTATTGTTGCCCTATATACTTCATTTCCATATGGTGCCATGCAGGGTTGGCTCTCCTCTATTGGTGTTTCTTGGGCAGACTTGCCACTAGCAATATCCTTCACTTCCAAAGCGGGCAACAAAAGGACACAGTCTTCGCAATCAAATTTGACAACCACCCATATTTCTGTAAATAATACATAGGGAGTTTTTTATTCTATCATACATATGTCATAGATAAATATAAACAAGTTGCCTTCTGCGCATGTTGGCGTGCAAGTTTCTCTAATGTAAACGATATGAGAGCCCTCATAGGTCCTTGTCTCCTAGTGACATCTAAGCCACAGGGGCTAGTATCGTTGAGCGCCACTAGCACGTAGTCACAGCCGTACTAGTAATATAGACAGGAGATGAACCTGAATTTGAGGCTGAGGTGTGGCTGTGCAAAGGCTGTCTGGAAGGATCGAGGGAAGACGGTTGAGGATTGGTGCTAAAACCTGCAAAATAAACTTATTTTCTTAATAGCTATGGTGCTATATAAGAGGTAATGAATGTTAATAACCAAACAAAACATTGTACATACTTTATTTCTGCTGCATACATGTGTTATCAATTATATCGGTGATTAAGGTGGAACCCTCCTCAATACCAGGGGCATCTTTTAAGCTTGAATTTCTGATAACTGAATTTAAAGACAACTCCACCTATACATTCGTATAGGTTACACCTCTGTTGGTAGTGTAGCCATAGAGTGTGAATAGACATGACTGATAAGACATCAATTGTTCTGACAGTTCAACCCCTTTCAGACTGGAAGGGTGTATGTGTATGTCTGGTATGTGTTTCACGCTGACTCTGGGTTGAGTTGATCCAGAAATAGTTCTGCCTTGGCTAGTATTGTTTTCTAGACTAAATAATCACAGCCTGGTCGCGATTAGTGTCAGTGACCATTACTTATGTGTAATCGTTTGTTATGATATCCATACTTATTCTCATAAACAAGAGCAGTATTCCCTTATACCCTGATGCTCACGGTGTGATTATTTTTATCATTAACTAGGTACATACTTTAAAAGAGATTAGTAATATTGTGAGCTGTCTTTCAGACATGGTGGCTGTGATTGAGTAGCAATTCGTGATCTTTTCTGGGCCGATTTTCAAAGACCTACTGCCTTCGTTCAGTAAAGCCGATCGTTCCGTTCAATGCAGCATTTTATCTGCTTTCAGACAAAAACATTTGTCTCAATCGGATGAAAATTGGAGGTTTGATGAATATGTTTAGAGTTATACTCCATACCTAGACTAAAACTCACAGTGGAACCGGTAACAGAAATGTAAACAACCAAAGTTCCTCTCCTCAAACGACCTATATATCAGCTTTACACAGTCATCATAATGTCAACAATTGCTGTAGTACTTCTTCATGGCCTGTTTTGGACTAATAAAAACCTCCCTACAATCGAAACAAGGCATTGCTGAACATATGTTCTAAGTCACATTGAGTGCTGAAGCAAAATATAAATAGATAATCTTTATTTTAAAGAATATGCCCTACGCTTTTTTTTTACAGGGATCACAAAAGCACTTACTTGTCCTTAAGCTCTTGGTTTTCCTTTTCAAGATTCCATCTCTGAAAAAGTTCTGCCGTCACCTGATGGAAAATACAAGAATTATATCAATATTTAGTCAGGTGCAAATTCCAGAAAAGGGGCTACTGAGGCATTTTGTGTTAAAAGTCGGTATGAACAAATGACAGCAGGTCTCGTTTTCTTTGACTTTTCAAGCTTCTGGGAACTTTTCCGACTTCCTGCCACTCTCATAAAAACATCTCCTTTGTCACACTTTCTAGGTACAGATGTGTCTCCTCAATAGTTATCTTTAAGTGTTGGTCTGCCATTGCTACATCACTCAAAAGAGTGAACTGATTTGGGGACCTTGTAAGCCTGAGGTTTGATATTGATTGACACCAGGGAGCAGAAGTTTGTCAAAAAAAGAAATTGCAGTGAGGTCTTCCAATAAATTTTATTGACTTGCCATTAGAAATCAAGTTATATGTCTTTGGCCCCGTTATTTCCTCCTGCAGGATCAAACTTTCTCTAGATGTGTCTCTGTACCAACCTGAAACTGTTTATTGACTCTTTTGAGCAGGGTAATCTAAGTTAAGCAAGTTTCTAAGTATGCCTTCCAATGATAAGTAGGTGTAGAGGGATCCACCAACCTATCACTCAGATATAAATCCACCTGGGTAAAGAATGAGTGAAGCAAGTTATTTATAGTAGTGTATTTAGCTCCTGCATCACTTTAATGTAAAGTTTTGTTGCTGACAAATCTTTGTATTTATCACTTGACCCTGCATAATAAAAGTTAATGGGTCCAGGTGTAAGGTCTGATGTCACAGAGCTAAGCTCTAAATGATGTTTCCAATATTGATGTCTGAGTTGATTCAACTGTGAATAGATCTAATTCCTCTTTTGTGCTGTGAGGAGACCAGTCATGTATGAGTTCCATTTCTGATAAATGATAGGACAAGAATGCAACAGGGCGTTGCTGAACATGTCTTTTCTTAGTGGGTTTAACCCATGAAATGACAGCAGGTCTCTTTTTCTTTGACTGTTTGAGCTTCTGGGAACTCTTCCGACTTCCTGCCAATCTCATGAAAACATCTCTTTTAACCCCTCTCCCTCCTTCCACTAACATCTTTTTCACAGATTCTCCAACATTTCTACACTCAAGAGTGTCTGATGAGGGGGGGGGGGGGGGGGGGGGGGCTGCAATGCCTTAACCATTTTTGATCCTCCAAGCCTCACTGTGAGGGATCTCCTCTGAAATTGATCATTCCTCCTGTTCCACCAGCTTGGTGTAGGTAGTAATCTTCTAAACCACCTTTTAATGTTCTCCCTTCCTTCATACATAATCTGTGATGTTTTGTATACATTTTACAAAGTATTCAAATTCAATTCAATTCAATACTTTATTTTAGACACAGGCGGTTCATATAGATAGGTGCAATAATGACTAGAAGTTGTACAGGGAATTCTACAAAATGTTTATTTTTTGTGAATTCTAGCTTACAGATCAACCTCCTTGACTGAAATAATATAGAATCACCACTACTGAAGCTTAAACCTCTTTCCAGTCTGTCAAATTTACTAGTGGCTGCAGGTACATACCCGACATGGGCTAATAAGTAATAGGTAATAGAAAGGTTATAGGTAATAGACTGATTTTCAAAGTAATAGCCTGTAATAAGTAATAGATAGTCAAACTCTTAAAGTAATAAGTAATTGTAATAGACTGACCCTAAAGTAATAAGTAATTTTCTATTACTTTCCCCATTTATGACCAAAAAATCAACAGCTGTACAGTAAACAAGTCACTTTCAAATATGACAGTTTTGTTGCTGCCAAATCTATGTATTTGTCACCCGACCTTGCATAATAAAATTCAATGGGTCCAGGTGTAAGGTCTGATGTCACAGAGCTAAGCTCTAAATGATATGTTTCCAATATTGATGGCTGAGTTGATTCAACTGTGAATAAATCTAATTCCTCTTTTGTGCTGTGAGGAGACCAGTCATGTATGAGTTCCATGTCTGATAAATGATAGGACAAAAATGCAACAGGGCGTTGCTGAACATGTCTTTTCTTGGTGGGTTTAACCCATGAAATGACAGCAGGTCTCTTTTTCTTTGACTTTTTAAGCTTCTGGGAACTCTTCCGACTTCCTGCCACTCTCATGAAAACATCTCTCTTGACCCTTCTCCCTCCTTCCACTAACCTCTTTTTCACAGATTCTCCAACATTTCTACACCCAAGAGCGTCTGATGAGGGGGGGGGGGGGGGGGGGGGACTGCAATGCCAATTCAATACATTATTTCAGACACAGGCGATTCATATAGATAGGTACAATAATGACTGGAAGTTGTACAGGGAATTCTACCAAATGGTTATACTTTGTGAAATGTAGCTTACAGATCAATCTCCCCGATTGAAATAGTATAGAATCACCACTACTGAAGCTTAAATCTCTTTCCAGTGTGTCAAATTCACTAGTGGCTACAGGTACATACTGCACATTTTCATAATTTTCAGATACTATATCTCCATAATCCCCACGGATAGGAACTAATCTCAGTAAAGGCGTAAAAGCATTTCCCACAATTACAAGGGAAGCAACGTTCAAATCATCAAACATGGCATGTCTGTCTACTGTCAACTCATTGACAAATGGGGCCACTGTGGTGTTATACAGGATAATATTTGGTGCAAAATTTAAAACGGTGGCTAGGCTTGTTGGAAAATAGACTGAAGCGCCATCTTTCATGTGAGCTGTCACTTTTTTATCAATAGTATTATATGTAAAATGAAGCCAATCTGTAAAAACGGAGATCTGTCTGGGAGTTGCTTAATGGCAGAATGGCACCTTTTGCGATATCAACATTAATATCTTCTACAACCTGTTCAACTCTTTTCCATCAACCAGACTCTACTATCCCTGCCCTATAGAATGTGTCTCCACCCTCATTTAAATCATAGTAAAAATGAACCCCTTCTTTTCCATGTTATATAATATATTCGAATAGCCCAATTTCACTAGGCCTACCATCCAACCCCCATCCCCCCTTCAAGATGCACACGCTGAGGAAGCTGCACTCTATAATGGCTTATACTCTTAGGAGGGTAATAACAAGTTGCTCTTACTAGGTAGTGTGAGATAAAAAAAAAACTCTTGTTTAACTCTGTGCTTAAAAGCCTTACCTGTTGAAAGATTAGTGAAAATTTGGTAGGGACCAATAGGTTTGAGGTATAACCTACTCCAGACAAGATCCTTATTTTTCCTGTTAACATGAGGAGTTGTACCAATAGAGCAATGGTAAGAAGCATTGCAGGTCTGTAAAATGTATTGAAGTTTATCTATCTATTTTAATGTGTTGTTATGTGTCATAAACCTGTGTAGCCTTTGTCTGAGTGTGCGCAGGAATCTTTCCACTATACTGGCTTTTAAATCATAATTCTCAGTATCAAAATATCCTACTCCTACCTTTTTCGGATAGTCCTAAATTCTGAACATTTGTCTGAATGTATGTAGGTATGTTTATTGACTGTAAAATTATCAGTTTTAAGTCATACAGATACAATAACGTATAAACATAGAAAAAAACAAAATAAACTAGAGTGAACTTAAAGTAATACAGCAAGATGAAATAAATAGAATACAATGATATCTGACATAGTCATCACCTACCTAGTATGTACGTTGAGGAACAACAAACAACTGCTGATTTTTTTGCACTAAAGTTATATCGCTATTTAAGACTATGGCAATCAACAATGGCTAGGGCTCTGTCTACTTTGTTTTTTGTGGTACTGGCCCTGGCGATATCATCGGCGTAACCAAGGGGTGTACTTTTCATTGTTACTATTGAACAACATAAATTGGATTCTCTTAAGGAGACAGGGAATTGATGAAAGCTACGTGTTTGATAAATGAAAAGTACTGAAAATTGTACTGAGTAATTGTTATAGAATTATCTCCAAATTTTACAATGAACATCAATATTGCGCAGCTGGAAAAAGAACCCATCGATCCATACACTATCAAATGCTTTAGAAACGTCCAGGTAGAAAACAAAAATTTCCTTGTTATTTTCTAGATGGGAGGCAATTGCCTCTTGTAAAAAGCATTGCAGTGTGGATCGAGACCCCTTTCCGGCACACATTTTTGAAAGGGGAAGATCCTCCACAATGTATAGCCTGTGATTGTCAATTGACTGTCAAACATTTTAATTGATTGTGTCGATTTTATTGAGTCCAGAAATAGACATTTTAATGTAGATACCTTTAAGGAACTCTTTGAAAAGGTTCCTCCAGACAGCATTTCATCTTATTTACATGAGATTGGTCTGTTTTACCGATTGTAAAACCTTTTAAGAATTTATAGTTTATTTTGATTCAACCTGTTATATACGGAAATTATATTTTGAAGTTGTTCATCATTTTGTGATCAATTTTATTCATCTATTGCTTTGTTATTGTTTCCAACAATAACAAAGGACCATTGTTTTACACAAATTTTATGGCACTAAATGACCTTTGTGTGCCGATGTGCCTTTAAGCAATCATTCATTCATTCATTCATTCATTCATTCATTGACAGAGTGATTCCTCTGTAATTATTTGGTTTTAAAATTGGTTTTAGAATTGGGGTATTATTTCCTTTATAAAGGATGATTTGGATGCCACGTCTTAAATGTATTGGAATGAAGGCATATCCAATTGAAAGTTAATACTGAAGAATCAATCATGATTCTGCCACATGTACAGGCAGTGACTTGTACTTAAGTAATGCCGTCATGCCCAGGCACTTGACCAGGATTGATTTTTCCAAAAGATTTTTCAACTTCGTGTTTTGTAAGGGAGTTTAGAAGGAATTTGGCAATGTCATCTAAACTGCTACTCTTTTAATGATTCAGAGACCATCTTAAAATGCTCGTAGTCAAATTACGCGTTTGTTTTTGGGGAGCATAGTTCACTAAAATGTGATCTCCACGTGTCCAGAATGTCATCAATTTCATGCGAAACTTTTCCACTCTTGCCCTTGATTGCTGAAACTGTCTGCTTGCCATTCAACAACCCTTTTGAGCATTCTCCAAAAAGTGTTTCTATCTAGTTCTGCTGACGTGACTGCGTCACAGATCTGTTTATCTTCATAGGATTTAGACAAATGTTTAATTTCTTTATGGAAACGCCTTTTTGCATCTAGGTGATTTACTCTGTATGGAAGGGGGGGGGGGGGGGGGTAGTTCGCCGTGGCCTAGTGGTTATGATACCTGGCTCCCAAGCCTGAGTTCGCAGGTTTGAATCTCTGCTGGATTCCCAAAGCCGGTTAGCCTGGTTCGCTATATAAATGTGCAGCGTTGCGGAGGGCTGTCTATGGTTCTTCTGCAACTGAAAGACCCCTTGGAACTATTTGTAGAGAGAAGGGAATTTCTTCCTGGTTCCGGGTTTCTATCTTGTCGTGATATGACCTAAGCTGTCGAAAGTGACGTAAAACCCCATACCTTCCTTCCTTCGTCACATGGTGTACCTGCAGAACACACCAATAAGGATTTAAATGACTTTTAAAAAGGGAGGTAGGAATGACTTGTTTATTCAAATGAATGGTGTTGTCTATAGTATTGAAGGCTGAATCGATTTACTCAGGGATCTGAACTTGCTGCAACCGAAAAGCTAGATACTCATCTAGACATGCTTCATTCTTAAATGTGAAGTTAATGTACAGATCTCTAGTGGAGATTTGCAAGCATATACACGCAGGATGCTTTGTTATTGTTTTCAACAATAACAAAGGACCATTGTTTTACACAATTTTTATGGCACTAAATGGCCTTTGTGCGCCGATGTGCCTTTAAGAAATCATTCATTCATTCATTATACACGCAGGAGATATTAAAACTGACCCTAGAGTGTTCCGTACTCTGACACCACAAATCCTATCGTGAGAGCAATCTAGGATGGGGGAAATTCCTGTCATATCTTTCTTCCATATAATAGAAACCCCCAGGCTTCCTTCCTTAAAAATTGACAGTAATGCATTAATGACATTAACTACATTTATTATTGCTTCCATTGGCTCATCCAATCAGCATTCAGAATTTGTACCATGTGACTGGTCATTAAATCCACATAAACACATTAAATCTCACAACAATGCCCTCAATCAAGATTATAGATTACGCAACACGTGCCTTGACAGTGACACATGTATTGCCAGAAGGAAGGGAGGAATGCTTAGATCATATTGCGACGAGAGAGAACCCCGGAACCAGAAAGATATTTCCTTCTCTTCACGAATGGTTCCAAGGAGTCATTCAGTTGCAGAAGGACCATAGACAGCCCTCTACAATGCTGCACATTTGTATAGCGACCAGGCCATCCCCATTATGGGGAAGGAAGGAAGGTTTGGAGTATTATGTCGCTTTTAACAGCTTATGTCATATCACGACGTGATAGAAACGGGGAACCGGGAAAAAGTTCCCTTCTCTTTACGAATAGTTCCAAGGGGTTTTTCAGTTAAAGAAAGGCTACAGACAGTCCTCCACAACACCGCAAATTTATATAGCAACCAGGCTAACCCGCTATAATGGGGACCCAGCGGAGAGTCAAACCCACAAACTCTCGCTTTAGAGCCAGGTGTCGGAACCACTAGACCACTGCGGATACCCCTTTATGGGGAACCAGCTGAGACTCAAACCCGCGAACTCACAAATTGCACTCCATCCTCAGATGGCTCTGTGGCCTGGAGGTTTTAGAAGTATTAGGCTCTAGGAAAGTGTTTTAGCATAATAAGAATTGGCCATAATTACTTGATTCTCTCCTTCCTTTTGAAAAAGGAACATCCTCTTCAATGTATAGTCTGTGATTGTCGTTTGACTGTCAAACGCATTTTATTTGATTGCATTAAAAGAACCTTTTTGAGAAAGTTCCTCCAGACAACATTTTATCTTATTAACATGAGATTGATCTGTTTAACGGGTTATGAAACATTTTAAGAATTTAGTTTCTTTTGAAACAACCTTGTATGCACTACTTATGATCTGAAATTGTTCATTGTTTTGGGAACATTTTTATTTATTTATTGCATTGTTGTTGTTTCTACAATAACAAAGGATCATTATTTTACAAAGATTGCATGGCACTAAATGGCCTTTGTGTGCCGATGTGACGTAATGCAATCATTCCTCCATTCATTCATCCACGCTTTTGAGCCAGGCAGCGTAACCACTAGGCCACGGCGGATCGTCTTTATTGCCACAGAATGTTAAAGAATGGTTAATATTTGTAGAAAAAGTCATACATTTTACATTTTGTCAGGTACAGATCCGCGTTACGTATTTCGCGGAAGAAGGGTCTTTTTTAAGACCGACGCATGTCCGCGATTTGTAAAAGATGGGTACTTTTTGGTATCCAGGTACGAAGTATGGGGGGTGAAAATCCCCTTACAATTAACGAAATATCCGCGGCTCTGACACCGAGTGACTCCGGAAGTGACTAGCCTTCGGAGTCTGCTGCCGCTAAACAGGCAGATGTATAGATATAAAATCTAAAGTTAAAATACGTGTTCCCGTTCATTCTTTGTCAGTGTTTTGACAAAAGAAGGGGTGTTTTTTTACTGGAGAAAGTCAGCGTTTCTTTAAATTTGATCACAGGTATCTGCTCCAGGAGACTTGAGCTCAAGTCAATAATGAACTAATGCCTTGGCCTTGAGTATAATCCTTAGTGTGTTGATGTAGTAGTAGTAGTAGTATGTTGATGATGAAGTAGGACCTGTAGGAGTGTTATGGGCCCAGAAATCCTCCCCAAAGCGCTAAGAAACCCTGGAAAACAAAGAATAAAGCAATTGGTAAAACCTAGTAGTCTCTATATATATAATAGGATCAGGTATGCAGGTATACAATTGACACTTTTCCCGGCCGTAAGGGAGAGTCTGTTACAAAGCTACTCCTCATTTTTCAGCAAAACCTGAAAGAAACAAAACGACTACACCAAACAGATATTGACTTACCTTTTAAACATCCACCCACCTCCCAGACTAATCCGCGGCCGCTTTTGCAACTTTTATGGCACTTAAACTTCTAAAGTGGTGATTCTCACCACAAACACGGCCTCCATGTTAAACCAAAGGCAGTGAATGAACTCGAGCGATCTCATTGGCTGATTCTGGGTGGAATGACGTTTCACCCAGAATCAGCCAATGAGATCACTCGAGTTCATTCACTGCCTTTGGTTTAACATGGAGGCCGTGTTTGTGGTGAGAATCACCACTTTAGAAGTTTAAGTGCCATAAAAGTTGCAAAAGCGGCCGCGGATTAGTCTGGGAGGTGGGTGGATGTTTAAAAGGTAAGTCAATATCTGTTTGGTGTAGTCGTTTTGTTTCTTTCAGGTTTTGCTGAAAAATGAGGAGTAGCTTTGTAACAGACTCTCCCTTACGGCCGGGAAAAGTGTCAATTGTATACCTGCATACCTGATCCTATTATATATATAGAGACTACTAGGTTTTACCAATTGCTTTATTCTTTGTTTTTCAGGGTTTCTTAGCGCTTTGGGGAGGATTTCTGGGCCCATAACCCCCCTACAGGTCCTACTTCATCATCAACATACTACTACTACTACTACTACTACATCAACACACTAAGGATTATACTCAAGGCCAAGGCATTAGTTCATTATTGACTTGAGCTCAAGTCTCCTGGAGCAGATACCTGTGATTTGATAATGAGCGCATGTACCACCCTAAACACCAAAGTGTCCCCCCCCCCCCCCCCGGGTGTTCTGAGCTTCAACTGTCTTGCCAGGATGCCTTCAGCTGTACATTAAATAGACTTAATGTCCTGCTGAACAGTCATTAAAGCTTTAATAATCTGAAATTGTTGATTGTTGTGTGAACATTCTTATTTATTGTTTTGTTATTGCTTCTACAAAGGGCCATTATTTCATATGGATGGCACTGGATGGTTGTTGGTTGCCAATGTGCCTTTAAGCACCCATTCATCCATTCATTGAAAAGGAGTTGAAAACGAATCATATAGGGCTTAAATTGTTAGCATTCTTTAATGCATGAATCGAACAAACACATGGATGTAAAAAAACACACAGACATTTTCAAAAATCAGGATTGACTATGAAGCACTTTTTTAGAAAACAGTGTTGGTCCATAGGCCCTATATAAACAAAATAGATATGTATCGTGGTGTTTGTCCTGTTGTCCCCCCCCCCCCCCCCCCCCCCCAACTCATTAAAGAGCGTAACGAAAAGTATAGAGCAGCTAGAGGTGGCAAGAAATCACATCGCTGGAACCACAATCGATGCGCCCAAGGAAGGTGTTTGTGATCGATTTGAGACCACAGTAGGTATTTTTCATACTGTACATTAAATACACTTAATGCCCTGCTGAACAGTCATTAAGGCTTTATTAATCATAACCTGAAATTGTTGAGTGAACATATTTATTTGTTTGTATTCTTTCATACTGTCTTTTGTGGTTTCAGCGATTTCCTGCCGCCTCCAGCTACTTTCTTTAATGAGTTGTTGAGCGGGGGCTGGGGGTAGGACCACAAGACAGACACCTCAACCTTTATTTTGTTTATTTACAGACTTGCAAGGGCCTATGGTTGGATATAAGTGTTCACTTTACTTTCAGTGAAGTGAATGCGCGGCGTTGGCTGAAGGCTGTCTATGATGCTTCAGCAACTGAAAGATCCCCTGGAACTATTCATAAAGAGAAGCTAATTTTATTCCCGGATACAAGTCACTTCGTATTGATATGACCTCAGCTGTTGAAAGCGACGTAAAAACCAACTCCCTCCTTCAGTGAAATACGTTAGTATGGCAGAAAAAGTGACGCAAAATCCCGGTATATCCTGGAATACCCCCATCGGGAAACACCTCAATAACGCGGGGAATCCGGTCCAGGGTTAGGGTTAGAGATAGGTAACCCTAACCCTAACCCTGGACCTGATTCCCCGCCAGGGGTGTCCAAATATATTAGTCCCGGAGACCAAGGCCCAATAAATAGACAATATTACTTAGGCCTAAAGAAAAAGTTGTTTGTTTCCTGTAACTCTAACCTAACAAGTTTTTATTCAAATAAATCCCTACCCTAAAGTTTTTATCGCCCATCCAACTCCCAATCATCGTAAAACATACATAAAACACACACCAAAAAAATAATGTAAATATTTTTTTTTACCGACCTACATGTACCTTCCCTATTTCTTTTCGGACCATTACAGGAAACAAACAATTTATTTTTGTAGGCCTTACGATGAGTTCACTGGGCTTGTTATACAATTTGTATCAAAACAATTCAGGTGAAACATTTGATATGTTCAATTATTCATGATTTTACTAAAATGTTCCGGTAAGATAGTGTTTTAAGTGTTTTGGTGTGTTGCATGTTCTTGAAGCCCCTGTCGCACGCTGGTGTGACAATGCGACAGTTGGACACCCCTGCCCGCGTTATTAAGGTGTTTCCCGGTAGGGGTATTCTAAGATCACAAGTTTCCATGACGTCATTCCTGACGCCTGCGGGGAATTAGGGTCTACACAAATTCCCTGCTAGCGATGACATCGATAACTGTGATTCCGTGACGTATTCGAGACGAGGTTGTGATAATGATGTAGATCACAAGTTTTTCCATGACGTCATTCCTGACGCCTGGGGGGATTATAGTCTACCCAAAATCCCTGCTAGCGATGACGTCGATGCCGGTGACTCGGTGACGTATTCGAGACGAGGTTGTGGTAATGATGTAGGGGTATTCCAAGATCACATGTTTCGATGACGTCATTCCTGACGCCTGGGGGGAATTATAGTCTACCCAAAATCCCTGCTAGCGATGACGTCGATGCCTGTGACTCCGTGACGTATTAGAGACAAGGTTGTGATAATGATGAACGGCGAACTTCCTCAGGGCTGATGTGGCGTTACCGATACGATCCCTCCAACCGGGCGGAAAGCAGGGCAACATTTCGTTAAGTTCTCTCAAATGTTCATGTCGACCGCTATGCAGGGCATAAATCAATAATATCACACTCACCACACTCATTATAATTATCATACCTCTCCAGTGGCGGCAAAACATGGCGTATTTAGTACTAGTACAGACAAATACAAGGGTGTAGAAATATTTTAGTCCTGGAGCACAGTCAGTAAGTCCTTTAGCACAGCAATTTATGGTGGCCGTAGCTATGAATATTGTCACCTGGTGGCACTACTATATTAGCCCTTATTGTAAATAGTTAAGACCAAGACCAATTAATAGACAGTATTACTAATTGGAGTGCAATAGGTTTTAAAAACAATTTGTATCAAAAATAATTCAAGTGAAATATCTGACAAGCTCAATTTGTCATGGTGTGCGAAGATTTCCCAGTTAAACAGAGCTTTAAGTTTTTGTGCGACAATGTGACAGTTGAACACCCCTGAAATAGAGAGCGATGCAGATAGTTCTGATGTCTTCACTCCCACATAAAGGGGGCCTGACCTGATGGCCTAGTGTTCTAAGGCGTTCCCACTGATAGTTCGCTGTCTTCCACCACTGTCTGGGTTCGAATCCTGGCCGGGAAAGTGAGAAAGTTGCCCACAACCTTGAGTTAGGTGGTGGTTTTCGCCCGGCACTCTTGTTTCCACTACTTACAATAAGGTACTCACTTAAAAGAGATGATAAACAAATTTCCAAATTGCTAACAGAGAGGTTTATCCTGACCAAGTTGTAGTGTAGAGATTTACCGCTAGATGGCACTAGCTATCCCCTTTAGACTGACTACGTGTTCGGAGCAATAATATTTCGCAAGATATTAAAAATGCAGTTTAGCAGCTGGCGTCTAGTATGATGCGAAGTCGGACGCATGTGTGTTTACTACGCCAGATGTTATTTGTTTGAACTAAATCCATTGCCTGCTTATACTGATAGATTTCTAGTGAGAGCCATAGATGCGTTACCACACATGCATCAGTATGATTGTCAATAACTGCTCCATGTCTCTCACCACTACACAAGCTCTTTCCGGTTGGGGAAAGTAAGAGAGTTCCCAGTGACTTGAGATGTGGTCGGTGTTTTTTTTTCAATTTTACTCCCAACACAGCCAACTTGATAATTACGATGTAGCCTCAACTGTGGTCAATATGACAGAAAAAAAGTGAAATTAAAAATTCCAATTCAGGTGAGTTCGGGACAGATCAAAGACAGCTCACATAATAGGGCGGCAAACAAAAATGATGCGCTGATGGTGTGGGTGCCGCAGGGAGCCGTACTTGTGATGTTTCTGACCTTACTGTTAAAACTGTCAACCATGCAGTCCTGTTACTGATTCTAGAGTGAACCTCTCTTTATGGAGTCTTTGATCAGAATATTTTATTGAATTTAATTCCCATAAGATTGCGCTTGGGAGCCGTACATGTGATGTTTCTGAGTTTACTGTCGACCATCCAGTTTTTCGCTTACTGCTTCTAAATGGAATCACACTATACAGAGTTGTGTAATCGAATACTGTAGTGTATCTTATCACTGCAAGAGGGCGCAAGTAACCTGTACTCGTCTTTGTATCCCATTTGCTAAAATTGCCAAACTTTTTTTTTCTTTACACAATATCCGGGCAAATTTTAGTGTAGTTAATTCCCGCTAGGCGTCGCTAGCTGTCCTCATCAGATAACACCTGTTTGAAGCCGACAGGTGTGTTTACTATGCCATGTGTTATTGCTTTGAACTAGAGTTATTGCCTTCATGCATGTAGGTCGATATTATGTAGTCCAATATGAAAGAAATCCTCATCAGGTATATGTTCTTGCCGATCCAGCAATATGTACGATAAAAGTGCATAACCAGATAACATAAGTCTGATGACTGTGAACGATACTATGCACTTAACCCTTATGCTGGTGGTTGCTAATTTTGGTATTACAAAATGATGCAAAATATCTGAAAAATGGTTGAAACCCTGGCACATGGGTACTCATTTGAGAGAACTCAGTGAGAGCTATATAATGAATACCTAATTGACAGGCTTTAGATGTTTTTCAAAAATCTTTGCGTCCTCGTGATTTGACGTGGCAAATGTAGCCCCAGCATTGGAAGGGTTAAACTAGATGTACGATCACGAATGTCGATCTAAGGTACCAATACTGTGTATGCTTCAACATGTGCGTCTTCCAATATATTGTACTATAGTATATCCATTAGTGTGAATGACAACACGTTTGTAACAGCTTTTGCAAAGTCTGTTTAAATTCTTGAAGTGATGTGTGGTGAGGTTGGAGCTTGGGTCCCAGTAATCCAGAGTTGCTAGGAATCCATGATACTAAGTATAGTTATCCTTTAATATATGCTCTAGTTATCCTTTAAAACAAATGCTCGTGCATATCCATCTGCACTATAGCGATTTTATCATTCATCACGTGCAACTTACATTTACTGCCACGCTCTAAATTGGAATGATGAATCGATATTACCGTACACAATGCCATCTGGCGAGAGAAATCGACATTTCATTGTGCTGTCATAAGTTATTGAATTGTGAATTAAGTTCGTTTCAAATACTGTATGCCATCAGAAAGGATTCAATAGGTTAGGAATACAAGAAGACTTTATAAAACTGCAGCATTGTGTTTTATAAGATGTACAAATGTTGAATCAATATCACAGTACGCAATGCCATCCGACGAGAGAAATCGACATTTCATTGTGCTGTCATAAGTTATTGAATTGTGAAATAAGTTTGTCCCAAACATACCATCCGAACGGATTTAATAGATAAGGAATAAAACGAAGACTTAAAACTGCAGCATTTTCTTTTATAAGATGGACAACAATGAACGAATTGTTATTTTACCTTTCTATGAATGTATTCCAATTTGACGTTGTATGGAAGAAGTGGGACAATAAACGCAAAAATTAAGGCTCACCATTAACTTATTATGACTGGCAATATAATAATTAGTTATTACGTATATGGTTACTGTGGATTAGAATTGATAATATTCATGAGTATATGTATGACTGTTTTTTGTCTATGATATGCCTCTATAGCTGTCCTGTTTTATTAACGCTGTGTATTGTATGTAATAAATGCCATACTTTGGGCAGAACAATAAACTACTTATCAACAAAGCCAACAACAATCGTTAATTTTTATCTTTAAATAACAATAACACATTTATAACTAAAAGTATGATCGTTTCCGCTTGTTCAGTATGGGTCAATCTATCGATCGTTTTTGAAGAAGTGTGGAAAATGCAAACAAACAATCAAAATAATCTGTCTTGAACATTCGGAAACTATACCTTGAAAACCCGTCGGTCTACCATTTGAAGGAAAATATCCTGCAAATTAATGTGTAGACTCAGATTCATAATCCAGCGATCAACATTGTTTAACCTTACAAATATCAGTGTTGCCGAGGATGGGATTGATCAGGTAAAAATGCTAAATACGATAAATTTTCGGCCTATGATGTCAAATGGGGTCTCAAAAAGTACACTCGCTACAGTATTCTTTAAAAATGAGAAAACAATGATTTAAAAGCATTCATATTTATTCCAGCATGGACATGTTATTATACACATCGTTAGGAACACATTATATACAATATAATCAGATTATTATACTTATCTTTATACAGATTTAACAACATTAATATAGAAATCAAGAGGAAAATTGATCTTCAGAAATATAAGGTCTCCTCCTAGGATGTCTGGCACACTTAACCACTTAACACCATTATGTGGTAATATTACTGATTATTTTCAAGCTTTTTCAGTTGCCAAATGGTCTGACACCGGGAATGGGAAATGTGAAGTTCCAATATATATATATATATATATATATATATATATATATATATATATATATATATATATATATATATATATATATATATATATATATATATATATATATATATATATATATATATATATATATATATATATATATATATATATATATATATATATATATATATATATATATATATATATATATATATATATATATACCAATGATGACCAAACCAAATGTTTTGTCTGAAAATCTTTGCACACATATGCAAAATTAAGGAGGGCAAAGTAACTAACTGTAAGAAAATTATTCCTCAAATTCCAATAGATTATAATACACAAATGTTTCGGATTTTACCCTCAGTGTTCACTATTTATGAACCCGATTTAGTCCTACATTTCAAAATGAAAAGGTTAAGAGTCATGGATCAGCTACAACAATAACAATAACTAAATGGGAAGCACATAACAATAGATTTACAAATGTTGTAAACTGCATACGAAGAAATCAAGCGTCCAGATGGTAATTATTGGCTATTAATCCACACCTCGA
Source organism: Maea johnstoni (assembly GCA_963942565.1). NCBI lineage: Eukaryota > Metazoa > Annelida > Polychaeta > Spionida > Magelonidae > Maea > Maea johnstoni. The sequence continues at coordinate 24,115 of CAWWDR010001031.1, read as the reverse complement.
TATTAGATACATACGATCTGATTCTTATAGACTATAATTCATTAATAAACACAAACAAGCACGTGTATGTATATACATGTACATGTATGTATATACTATGTATATATATATATATATATATATATATATATATATATATATATATATATATATATATATATATATATATATATATATATATAATCTTTTAACTCATGTACTGATTGTTTAATAAAGGCACACTGTTTAATTCATTCCGTTTTTTATTATCCGTACTAGCTATGTAGATTAACTTGACTCGGTGAAGCACTGTCTTTCTTGAACCTGAAAAAAAGCATAAATACATTATTAGTTTTAAAATGCCTCAAACGAGTAAGATACATTCGGAATGTGGAATTTAGATTATTGTCATTTTTTCTGCCATATTGCGGCTAAGTCCTGAATAGCTAATTATAAGTGGTGGAGTGCCCGGCAAAAACACTGCCTAACCTCAAGTCACTAGCAACTTTATTACATGCCCCAGCCTGGATAGGCATACACGTGCCTTGTTTATCTATGACCATCTATGTTGGAGTAGCCAAAGATGAGTGGTAAGATGGCTTTCCCGTATGAATGAAACTCATGCACTAGTAAAATCTAGAGACAGTGAGACGTTCCGTGGCAATGCAATGCCTTAGATCACTTAGCTATCAGGGCAAACCCTCAGTTTTGAAAGACAGCGTGAAGTCAGTGACAATGCCTTAGACCACTCGGCCTTAAGGATAGTCCTTTAGTGGTGAGAGACAGCATGCAGTCAGTGGTAATGCCTTAGCCCACTCGGCTATCATGAAAGGCCCTCATGGGTGAGAGAGCAGTCAGTGGCAATCCCTTAGACCACTTGACTTTTAGGGCAAGCCTTCAGTGATGAGAGACAGCGAGCAGTCAATGGCTATACCTTAGACAACTCGGCAATTGAGGCGACCCGTGTACTAGAAATTAAGATTATTATTATTATATATTATTATTATTATCATTATTATTATCATTATCATTATTATTATTATTATTATCATTATTATTATTATTATTATTATCATTATTATTATTATTATTATTATTATTATTATTATTATTACCGGACACCAGCCGCTTCCCTGATCATCTCCACATTGGCGTAGTCTTCTTCATCACTGTCTGCATAGGCGTCATTATTTGCAGCTCCGTTCTCTAAATCCTGAAGTCGTGGCAGAGGAACTGGAGCCTTCTTTACTTTCCTAGCACCTTTCTGGAATTTCTGCGTTCCACGCTTTCTGAACATTGGTTGCTGTAAATAGAAAGGAACAGCATATACTATAGATAATATATATATACACTTCTTCTGCTGCTGCTGCTACTACTACTACTACTACTACTACTACTACTACTACTACTACTACTCACTACTACTACTACCCACTGCTACTATTACAACTACTAACAACTGATACTATTACTACTTCTACTTCTACTACTACTTCTACTACTACTACTACTACTACTACTACTATTACTACTAAGCACTACTACTACTACTACTAAACACTACTACTGCTACTACTACTATTACACTACTTCTACTACTACTACTACTACTACTACTTCTACTATTACTACTACTACTAAGCACTACTACTACTACTACTACTACTACTACTACTACTACTACTACTACTACTACTATTAACCACTACTACTACTACTACTACTAACCTCTGCTACTATTACTACTTCTACTTCTACTACTACTTCTACTACAACTTCTACTACTACTACTACTACTTCTACTACTACTACTACTACTACTACTACTATTACTACTAAGCATTACTACTACTACTACTACTACTACTACTACTACTACTACTATTAACCACTACTACTACTACTACTACTAACCTCTGCTACTATTACTACTTCTACTTCTACTACTACTTCTACTACAACTTCTACTACTACTACTACTACTTCTACTACTACTACTACTACTACTACTACTATTACTACTAAGCATTACTACTACTACTACTACTACTACTACTACTACTACTACTACTACTACCACTACTACTTATACTACTACTACTACTACTACTACTAGTACAGTGAAACCTCGAAAGAGTGAACACCTTGGGACCGGGCTAAAACGTTCACTATAGGGGGTGTTCACACTTCCGAGGTTTTGCAAGTTGGACTTGTAGACAGACATGACACAAAGGATATATATATATATATATATATATATATATATATATATATATATATATATATATATACATATATATATATATATATATATATATACATATATATATATATATATATATATATATATATATATATATATATATATATATATATATATATATATATATATATATATATATATATATATATAAATTCATTAGTAAACACAGATATGCACTTTAAAACTCATTCATCATTAATCAGAGCACAAGCATAGGTAAAATGATTATGAAAACAGGTAGAAATTTGTTGGTACTGCACAATAACACAATTATAAATTATCTTGCTCTTGGAGAGAAGTTAAGTGTGCAGATTCAATTCCTGTTCACTAAGTGACACTCTTTTAAAAGCCATTCACTGATTTAACACTAGGTTGATGTTGTTCTAGGTAACGTCCGCTTATAAGTTTCAACCTGCTATGCCCACCAAGTCAGTAAGGTCCATGCTGTAGTCACAGGCGAATGACTTAAGGGGCTCAGCTGCCTTGAGAGCCTCTTGGGGTTAACTTGCACATATTCATATGAAAAGGATCATTTTCTAATTCTAGGTTTCTCCATTCACTGCATAGTTTTCACTTATATGCACACAACAGTGATAATCTCTTTATCTCAAGCAGCAAAACACACTGGCACAAACTCAATTGCAATCACTGATGCTGAACTAACTGGCTAGGTCAATTAAAATGGAAGTAATTAGTGTATACAACTGAAACACCCACACAAAGAGTAGCTGACTTGACCTGCTTGTACCCAGGTGTTCACTTATTGGAGGTTCTCAGGACCATTTTTACCCCAAAAAAGTGTTCACTGTTCGGATACGGGGGTGTTCACACTTCGTAAAACTAAAATGTATAAGAAAAAAATTGGGACCGGGGAAAAGTGTTCACTATAGGGGGTGTTCACACTTTCGGGGTGTTCACTTCCCGAGGTTTCACTGTACTACTTCTACTACTACTACTACTACTACTACTACTACTAAGCACTACTACCACTACTACTATTACACTACTTCTTCTACTACTACTACTACTACTACTACTACTACTACTACTACTATTACTACTACTACTACTACTACTACTACTACTGCTATTATAACTATTACTACTACTGCTCAAAGTGGCCTACTCTTTTTGCAGTTAATAACACGTTTAAAGGAAGATTGCTTACGTTTCCGTATATAAGGTTACTTTCCCTATTGCCTGCTTCACCCTCTGAATCTCTGCCGTCTTCGCCCATACTGCCGTAGCCAGGCTTGGGCTTGGTGGCGCCCCCTAGGAGTGAGGTGTGGCCATTACTCTCTTCAGGAATATCTGGAATACGACACATAGAATACTGTAGAATACAGGTATGGAAAGACGTAGATGGAAGGGAGCGTACTGTAGAATACAGGTATGGAAAGACGTAGATGATAGGGAGAATACTGTATAATAGAGGTATGGAAAGATGTAGACGATAGGGAGAATACTGTAGAATACAGGTATGGAAAGATGTAGATGATAAGGAGAGGACTGTAGAATACAGGTATGGAAAGGTGTAGATGATAGGGAGAGGACTGTAGAATACAGGTATGGAAAGATGTAGATGATAAGGAGAGGACTGTAGAATACAGGTATGGAAAGATGTAGATGATAGGAAGAATACTGTAGAATACAGGTATGGAAAGACGTAGATGATAGCGAGAATACTGTAGAATACAGGTATGGAAAGATGTAGATGGTAGGGAGAATACAGGTATGGAAAGATGTAGATGATAAGGAGAGGACTGTAGAATACAGGTATGGAAAGATGTAGATAATAGGAAGAATATTGTAGAACACAGACATAGAAAGACGAAGATGCAAGGGAGAATACTGTAGAATACAGGCACGGAAAGACGTAGATGGTATGGAGAATATTGTAGAATAGAGGTAAGGATAGTCGTAGATAATAGGAAGAATATTACAGAATACATGTATGGAAAGACGTAGATGAGATATGGAAAGGCGTAGGTAATTTAAATCCATCCATTCCTAAAAATCTCCTTGACAAGTGTTGTCTAAATCTATGAGTTAAGAATAATAACTTGAAGCATTGGTTTACAGAATATTTGAAGGAGAGTTGTTTTAAGGTTCTCATGAACTTTTCTCCTTCAAATATTTTTTGAAATAAACTTTTGTGAGAGAGGTAACACCAAAGTTGTTTTCCTACCTGGATAGTACTCCTCATAATCCTTTAAAACATCCACACTCAAAAACGTGGCGAGGGCGTCTGGAAACCTCAGGTCCATGAAGACAACTACCAAACCAAGAATAATGCAAATCACACCTGGAAGAAGGAAAAGGAAAGAATTAGCACATGGCCTATTGTTGTATTGTACTGTACTTTATTGACTTGTTCATCATAAACAAAAAGGTACAGGATACAAATGTGTAAATCAAAGACGAACAGAATACAAATAAAACAGTAGAAACTTATTGAAGAACAGAACATAAACCTAATTGAAGAACAACCCATTATCGCTCAAGAGTTCCTGGAGATGGATCGTCTGATTCTCTCATACTTTTGAAAATAATTTGGGAATGAAGCAAAAGTTCACAAAATATTTGAAGGAGAGTTGTTGTCTGGTTTCTGATCAACATTTCTCCCTCAAATATTTTCAATAAAATGCGTTTGAAATCGAAATATTTTCAAAATTGCCAGGTCTCTTTTGGCTGCTCTGAGTGTAAATGGGTTAACTATAGAATGCAACAGACATCACACAATTATGGCAAGCCATGAACACCACACAGGTATGGCAAGCCAGAACTATCAAACAACTACGGCAAGCTATACTCATCACACAACTATAATTACTAACATATATAAGTTATTAGCATTTTTTTTTATTAGCATTACCATTGATTCAATACTACTATACATTTAAGATGTCATCATAATACTATGATTCCTGACATAAATTTTTTCTCTAATTTTCGTTATTACGGATATTATGACTTGTAACTAATATCAACTACTGCAGTGCCGACATTTAATTCCTGCACTAATTGTGTGGGCAGCCCGGGCACAATACACAACTGCAAGCCCGATTGTCTCCCAGTTTCCTGGATGCATGGATGACCTAACAACTGAACGTAGCTTTGATTCGTAAGGTATGTGGGTCATTGGTATGCTTGGCTTATTTTCTGACATGTTATCCATGGATGTATTTACAACCAGGAACTTGCAGAAGTACGGTTGACTGGTGCAGGAATCAAATGTCTGTGCTGTACACTATGATTAACCCTCCCAATGCTGTGGCTACTTTCGTTAAAATCACAAAGATGCAAAGATTTCTGAAAATCATTTAAACCCTGTCATGTTGGTATTTATTGAAAAAGTCTGGCTGAGTACTCTCAGATGAGTACCCATGTGCCAGAATCTCAGTCATTTTTCAGCAAAAATTTTTGTATAATTTTGTATTTGCAAAATTAGCCAACAGCGGCATAAGGGTTAACAAAGAATGACCTACCGACAATAAGGTTAGCGAAATATGATGGCCCGTAATGAAATCGCAAGACGTTGTCTTCAAATGGTATTTCCAGTGGGATGAAGTTTCGTATACTGGAGAAGATGATGTTGGCTGTGACCATGCTGCCCCCTGTTAGCATCAGGAAGTACCCTCCGTAGCGGGGAATCATGAAGAACAGAATGTTGGTCAGGATCCATAATGGGAAGGCAAGCCTGTAATGAAATGTTGTAGTTTGGTATCATTTTGATAATTGACATAACTCGTCTTTTCCTTCTTGTCATCATCATTTTATTCTTATTCTTATCATCATTATTGTTGATGTTGCTGTTGTTGTTGTTATCATTATCATTATTATTATTATTAGTAGTAGTAGTAGTAGTAGTATCATTATTATTATTATCATCATCGTTCTATTATCGTATTAAAATCATTATCATTATCATCATCATAATTACTATACCATTATTATTACTATTATTATTATAAGTAGTAGTAGTGGTAGTGGTAGTAGTTGTATTATCATTATTATTATTATTATTATTATTATTATTAGTAGTAGTAGTAGTAGTAGTAGTAGTAGTATATCATCATCATTGTTATTACCACTATCGTCATCATTTCCATTGATACCTTTAAAGATGACCATCCCTCGTACAGTCTAAGGTATAAGGGTTATCGCTTGCCAAACAAATGATGAATGTATAGCTATCTGAGTGCTGCGAGGATCAAAACAATTAATCATGACTGCAACTAACTGTCAATGCACATAAACTCATAGGCAAAAATCTCAAGACTCTTTAACCCTTATGCTGCTGGTGGCTAATTTGGCTGTTACAAAATGGTGCAAAAAGCCTGAAATTGACTGAATCCCTGACACATGGGTACTCATCTGAGAGTACTCAGCAAGAGCTATCCAATGAATACCAACATGACAGGGTTTAGATGGTTATAAAAAATCATTGCGTCCTTGAACTTTGGGTGAAAGTAGCCTTAGCATTGGAAGGGTTAAGATGAATTTGAAGATGATAGTTTTGATGTTTCCATCCACCTTATTCGACAGTACAAGTACTCTACCCATACTTACCAACACATGATGTGTGTGTAGAAGCCAGCAGCTCTATAGTGGCGCCCCCAGCGGATCCCCTCTCCATCAAACGTGAAATACTCTGCTATCCACAGTATGGGTAGCGGGAGACCCTTGTATTGGTTGGCCCGGTATTCTTGGTTGAAGCGCCCAGCTGAAGGAAGTAAAAGTTACCATTTTTAGATTAAAACTAAAAGAATAATGCTCTGATAGCAAAGTCAACTTTTACCCCCCAAAAATAAGTATGCATTATGTTCTTTAATTCGGCTGAAGTCTGCTAAATGACCTTTAATTCACTAAACTCACAATTACATTCAATATACTTAAATTTCCTAGGTATCGCGTACAGTTCATGGTAACAATCACTTTTTGTCCTTGTTTGATAAAACAACAATGATAAATGTTAACGACCAGAGTTTTGCCAAAGTTAGGAAATGAGAGAATATAGAAATTTATGTTAACAATGAAGGTTTTCCATTTGTGAATACAAGTAGACCAAGTATAGTGTAAATTTCATTACAAGTTTGCTTATTTATATTGCGGTAAATTCGAAATGTAACATACCAAATGGACCGAAGAACAGTCGACCTTGACCCCACGGATTGGACCAATGGAGACGCTCGTTGTAGTTGACAGTTTCATTCAAAGGTAGAGGTTGTTTGACAGGGTCGCCTTAAAGAAACAACAAATAAAAATAAGTACGAGTGCAAATAAAAATCTCCTCAGCATTTCAAATGTTGGTGTACATAGGCCCGATTTTACTAACGAAGATATCGTTTTGCCTGAAAATGTGATGTCTTTGAGAAGCATGGATTCGAGAAGACTTTGCCATTTTAAAAGTTATAACTTCTGATGTATCTTGTGAAACACAAATCGATATAGTCATGTGTGAATAAGGAAATGAATATCGAGCCATGAATATCAATTGCAAGTTGAACTATCTCAACTCTCAAGTGCCATTATTAGAACTCAATTCTTCATAAAGCACTTCTTAAGGATAGGAAGGTTTAATTTAAATACTGTAGATTCACAAAAGATTGTGTAGAGTAAATTTTGCGAATTTACAGAAAACCGATTTTTGCGTCTTTTAACTTTGTGTATTGGCCGCAACATGGAGTGCCAGCTATGCACTTAAGGTGGCAGCACTAATCATTGCGAACTTTAATTTTGCGTCCGAGGCTAAATGCTAAAAAACTCAAAAATTAAACTAACGCAATCTTTTCCGAATTTACAGTATTGTATCACGAACCATTTGCCCTGTGTATCTGATACTGTACCTAAATGTGCATATTTTGTCACAAAACAATTTCTCATTGACAGTATTAGGCAGAATGTATGATATTTCTACGCTGATAGTCACTTTTTCAGCCATATTGCTGCTTAGTCCTGACTAGCCAGTTGTAACTGTTGGAGGAAACCGGAGTAACCGACGAAAACCACCGCCTAACCCCAAGTCACTGGTAACTTTCTCGCATGCCTAAGGTTATAGGATACCTACCTTTCAGTGTGATGTTGACACTACGAAGCCCTATTTTGACCCCAATATGTGCCTTAATCTCCTGTCCCGTGCCCGCCCTATAGGGAGTCTTCGTGTAGATTTCTGCAATCTCCCATTCCTGACCAAAATTAGCACCTGGAACACGAACAAACTCTAATTAGTTTATTGGTGAATGAAATTTGGATTTAAAAAAAAAAGTTTTATCCCTTTTCGTTTCAATACCAGATGCGATTTGGCAACAGAGAGAGAGAGAGAGAGAGAGAGAGAGAGAGAGAGAGAGAGAGAGAGAGAGAGAGAGAGAGAGAGAGAGAGAGAGAGAGAGAGCATTATGCCATAAACATTTTTAAAAATAATAAAAATTGACCTTGACTGAGCTTCACAAATGATGATCTCGGCCTTCAGAAAACAGTGGTAAAGACGTAACAGAATAACCATTATAATGAGAAGTCGACCTGGATAGACGCCACAAACCAGTATCTGCAAATGTGTGCAGGGCCATATTGAGATTTGCTGTGTATTAATCAGCATACAACTATTAATATACGGTAAGGTCTGGGTCGCTAACCTATTACTAGTATGTAAAATGTTGAACTGTATATACCTCAAATATGCAGACTCGGTTGTCCTTTTACAGAGTATAGAACATGTTTTGAATTTTATTGAAATTCACTTGTGTAATTGTTTAATACCACTGATTCTTATGTACATACCCATGATAACTCCGCCGATAAGGATACTTATGGTAAAACGCAGGAATACGAAGATTCGCTGAAAGGAGAATGAAACATAGCCTGAGACTTACAATTGTTTGGTGAATTACTATCACTTTGAGAGACGACAATAAAAACATCTGCACTGCAGAGAACTAGAAAAAGTAAGAGTCAATAAATACAGGCAACTCTGCTTAATCCGGACTGATGTGGACCCTAAATTCATGGCCGGATTAGGCAAAATCCGGATTATGCGTATGGGATTTATATGTATAGGAAGGGACCTGGACCTTCCTATCTGTCCGGTTTAGACGAAAATCCGAATTAGACATGTCCGCATTAAGCAGAATTGCCTGTATTTGTTCTATCATTATTGAGAGACAAGGTCATTATTAGCTCATCAGATAGAACACATTCTGAATCTCTAAAAATGGCCTAGTTTCGTTTACACACACATTTCAACCTTGTGCTCTAAATCAAGCTTTGAACATAGTGGGCATAAGTTTGTAAACACATTTATCATGGTGAAGTATGACCTTATAAGGGAACCGGTTGATAGTTAACCCTTTCATGCCTGCCCGACCAAAAAAGGCTTGAGATTTTTGGTAATACCTGAGATTTTTGGTAATACCTGTCTGCACAGAGCTTCATTTGGAGTATATTAGAGAGACAATATTAACCAGATGCTAACAGACAGCTCTCCTTAAACTATTCCGCCAATCCACATTAATTCTAACCCTTCCAATGCCGAGGCTACTTTCGTCCAAAGCACACGAACACAAATATTTGCGAAAAACAGCTAAACCCTGTCATGTTGGTATTAATTGGATAGCTCTCGTTGAGAAATCTCAGATAAGTATCCATGTGCCAGGGTTTCAGTCACTTTTCAGGTTTTTTGCAAAGGAAGCAAAAAGGAGGTATGTGGTTTTACGTCGCTTTCAACAGTTTAGGTCATATCGCGACGAGATAGAAACTCGGAACTTGGAAGAAATTCCATTCTCTTCACGAATAGTTACAAGGGGTCCTTCAGTTTTTTTGTATGGATTTGTTATGGCAAAAAATACAACAGTAGCATACGGGTTAAGATATTTCTAAAACGTAGTAAAGCCTAGAATACTGTAAGCAAGAATGTGTTCCCCGCAGGGACATGAAATACGAGGCATGTGTAGAACTGCTTAAGGTCATGGGGTCATGTTATGTATGTGACGTTCTTTTTTCAAGACAAGTGGTGCATAAAACAATACATTACATCTGTCAATTTTGAAAAGAAAAACTCTACCCCTGTTACCTTGAGAGGTCAGGAAGGCCGTAAGCCATGTTCTATATATCTTACCGAGCGAGTCCTTCACCTTGAAGCACTCAGGTCTTAGCCGATATTTGGAAACAGGGTGTCCAAATAGAGGTTTCATAGACTTTTGCGTGTCCAAAGTGTGGTACAAAATACATACTACTAATAAGATAGACCCTATACCTTTACAGATTTTGCTTTTTTAGGCCAGATACTGCTTTGTGTGTCTTATAAAAGTAACACTACAGCTTCTACATCTTCTATCTTCTAAGAAATGTCATCTTCAGCAAATTCTGACATAAACTTTTGGGTGTCCAAACTGTCAAAAAAACAGTGTTCTGAGTGTCCAAATGACACGCTGGACGCATTGCGGCTAAGCCCCTGCCTTGAAGTGTCTTAGCCAGGATTTAGAATTTTTTTCAAGGGAGACCACAATATACTCGGATTACAACCATAACATGTATTTACTTAACAAAATAAAGCATAATGTGAATGTACATGTACAATGCCATTGAAATCATATTGAGGTGAAAATAAATATTTCATATGCTTGAAATTGACATTATCAGAAATTTTGGGTATTCTGCAGGGTGTTTTTGAAGGTTCGGGTGTCTAAATGACGCCCAGACGCCCTGCTGGCTAAGACTACGCCATCATGGCAATGCCAGTTTACGCACACGCGAAATTATTCAGGTCAGTGTCGGTGGTCGCAGTTTTCTTTGTCCTCACTTTTTTACACTTTATCATAATTCGTGACTAGTCATTTATTAATGGATGAAGGTGAAAGGAGGAAAGAGTATGTTTTTTATCCTTTTCAGTAGCCTATGTCATATCACGACAATATTGAAAGCCCCGAACCGGGAAGAAATTTCATACTCTTTACGAACAGTTCCATGGGAACATTCTGTTGCAGAGGCATAATAGTCAGTCCTTCACAACACTGGCCATTTATATGGCGACCAGGTCAACCCGCTAATGGGAATCCATCGGGGACTCGAATCTGCGAGCCCAACGCCTGTGAAATGTTGCTCTAAATGAAACACCATGAGAACACCATGAACGAATTGCAAGCCGTTACTGGTAATATACAGCGAGCAGTCCGTGTATGTTTGTTGATTGACTATAACTTCGCAGTTACAAAAGCATACTTCATAGAAAGTATGCTTTTGTAACTGCGAAATTATAGTCAATAAACATACATACACGTACTGTTCGTTGTATATTACCAGTAACGGCTTGCAATTCGCTGATGGTGCAATAGAATAGACGTTTGGCAAAGGGGCGGCCCCTTTCCAAAGGAACTGGCGATACCAGTAAAGCTAGTAAAATGAGTTGTAAAAACAATCGCTGTAACTTGACTAAAGATTAAAAATAATCGGAAAGAAATCTCCTGCAGCAGAATTGATGCCAATTTTAACAACACTGCAACAATATCAACAAAGAGAACAGCAGTAACAGACACAAAAGCCACTAAAACATCAACAATAACAACAATAACAAAAGAAAACAAGGAGAAAAAATAAACAAAAAAATATTCTTATGCAGCAGCAGTAATACCAACATCAACAACACTGTAACAGCATCAACAAAGATAAGAGCAACGGACACAACATCCACTGAAACATCGTCAACAACAACAACATCAACAACAAACAAACAAACAAAAAACAACAACAGCACTGCAACAATATCAACAAAGATAAGTCTTTTAGAGCAGAAATAGACACAACATCCACTGAAACATTTTCAACAACAACAACAAAAACAAAAACAACAACAACATCAACATAATCCACAACACTTTTTACAACGTATTTGTATGAGGCGCCGTTGTGGACAAAAGTAAAAAGCACAGCATAAATGCATGTAAAAACTTTGAAATTAACTAAATTTTCAATGAAAAATAAAGAAAAACTTTGAAATGAAATAATTTGCTCTATAAAAATAAACAAAACATTGGAAACTTTTCAAAAATTTGAAAATAAAAAATATTTACTGGAATTTTCCAAAATATTTCTATTTTTTGTAAAAAACTTTGAAAAAACTTTGAAATAAAAATTTAATTCTCTATAAAAGTTCAGCAAAATAGTGATTTTTGTTTCACATTTTCTTTGATAATATAACATTTTTCAATGCCTTTCTTTAAAAATCCCAACGCTTTTTACTTTTTTTTTTCAGATAATCTTTTTTTTTTGGAAGTTTTTCAATTTCTTTTTGGAAGTTTTCTTTCTAAATCTCACTGTAATTTTTATCAATTCTCACTGCGTTTTTTAGCCTCATCCGGGTCCTAGTGAATCACAAAAACATGTGACGTCACTATATTTAAAATTTTCCGCGCTTGCACGTGCAAGCTGGCTGCATCAAGGGAGGCATTCAATAACCTGCTCACCGACGAGCAGTTGAGTCGCATACGGGACGCCTTAAGCGCCCCTCCTACAGCCCCAGCTGCAGCTTCCCCCGCTTATGAGTGTGTCAACTTTCATCACGATTGATAACGAATTGGCCGAATGGCGGCTGGTCAAATAACTGGCACACGCAAAGTACCTCGTTCTCGTGAAGTTTGAAGTGAAGGTCCGAGCAGGTGCTCGGACCTCCTCTTCAGTAGACCTCACGGCTGGTCTGCGGCGTGATGAATTGGGATGGCTTCCTCGTATGGGGCGCCGGCGCCTCATATCCTCGAGTCCCAGGCTGACATTCGATGCCGATGGTCGATCGCTGCAGCTTCCCCCGCCGATAGACCATCGGCATCGAATGTCAGCCTGGGAGGAATCCCAATTCATCACGCCGCAGACCAGCCGTGAGGTCTACTGAAGAGGAGGTCCGAGCAATATTTAGACCTGCTCGGACCTTCACTTCAAACTTCACGAGAACGAGGTACTTTGCGTGTGCCAGTTATTTGACCAGCCGCCATTCGGCCAATTCGTTATCAATCGTGATGAAAGTTGACACACTCATAAGCGGGGGACAGCTGCAGCTGGGGCTGTAGGAGGGGCGCTTAAGGCGTCCCGTATGCGACTCAACTGCTCGTCGGTGAGCAGGTTATTGAATGCCTCCCTTGATGCAGCCAGCTTGCACGTGCAAGCGCGGAAAATTTTAAATATAGTGACGTCACATGTTTTTGTGATTCACTAGGACCCGGATGAGGCTAAAAAACGCAGTGAGAATTGATAAAAATTACAGTGAGATTTAGAAAGAAAACTTCCAAAAAGAAATTGAAAAACTTCCAAAAAAAAAAAGATTATCTGAAAAAAAAAAGTAAAAAGCGTTGGGATTTTTAAAGAAAGGCATTGAAAAATGTTATATTATCAAAGAAAATGTGAAACAAAAATCACTATTTTGCTGAACCTTTATAGAGAATTAAATTTTTATTTCAAAGTTTTTTCAAAGTTTTTTACAAAAAATAGAAATATTTTGGAAAATTCCAGTAAATATTTTTTATTTTCAAAATTTTTGAAAAGTTTCCAATGTTTTGTTTATTTTTATAGAGCAAATTATTTCATTTCAAAGTTTTTCTTTATTTTTCATTGAAAATTTAGTTAATTTCAAAGTTTTTACATGCATTTATGCTGTGCTTTTTACTTTTGTCCACAACGGCGCCTCATATATTTGTAAAATTGCAAAGACTTACCTCTTTTCCACGGAAACCTGGGAGGATGATAAAGAAGGAGAAAGCGACGATGACGAAAGCGAAGATAAAGCCGACTTCCAGAACATCCGCCGTCACCGCTGATTTCAAGGAGGGGTAGAGAGTGGGTCCCCCATCCTTCCGCCAGGCGTCGTAGATGCCCATTTTCCTGCCCCCTTTTCTGCTGACCTTTTCTCAGTATGCTGGAAAAAACTAGAAGAGGGAAGATTGTAACCATATGTTTACACCCTTTCTATCTCTTTCTCGTAGGGATAAAAGAGAGGGGGAGATACGAGTATAACTGCCCCCTTTTGCCGACCTTTTTTTCACTACGCTGATACGGACAAGAAGAAGATTTAATGCCCATGTTTACCCCTTTATCGCCTTCTCGTAGTGATAAAAGAGAGGGGGAGATGCACATATAACTGCCCCCTTTTTCTGCTGACGTTTTCCCAATACTTCGAAAAAGACCAGAAGAAGGAAGATTATGACCATATATATGATTACCCCTTTTATCGCATTCTAGTAGGGATGGAAGGGAAGGGGGAGATCTAAGCATTATAACCCCCTTTTCTGCCGACCTTTTCTCAGCGCGAGAAAACAGGCAAGAAGGAGTAAGATTATGGCCATATGTTTACCCCCTTTTATTGCATTCTCGTAGGGATAGAAGAGAGAGTGGAGACCCATGTATTATAAATGACCCCTTTTCTGCCGACCTTTTCTCAATATTTTGAAAAAGACCGGAAGAAGGAAGATTGTGATCATATGTTTACACCTTTATTGCATTCTCGTAGGGATGGACGGGCAGGGGGAAATATACATATAACTGCCCCCTTTTTCTCATTACGCTGAAACAGACAAGAAGGAAGTGTCTGTGAGTTATTTCATACGGAAATGCAAAGAAGGAAGCACTTAGTTTTTACTTCACTTTCAGCTTAGGTGCTAGCGTGACGAGATTGGAAAGCCGGAAGCCAGAGGAAATCCTCTTTATAGGCGAGCGGCAAACCTGGAAAAAGGGCTCTAATTAAGGAGTTTAATCAACCCGAGAGTCATACAGATGAAACATATGTCATTTTAAAGCTGATTTCCTATACCTTTAGAAAAGGTATGTTGTGGAATTCAAATGTGGTCAGGTTTTTCTGAAAATTGCTTGTTATATCATATGGTTAGGTAAAATTATGTAAAAAACACAATTTTTTTATTTTTTTATTCTTAACTTGCAAATCAATAACCTGCAATCAAATAGCAGTTAAAAGTGAGTTAAGTCAATGTATTATCTAATACAAAAAGTTTCATTCAGCTAAAATTATTCTAAACCAGAAAAAATGTGAATTTTTAGACAAATTTGAGCATTTTTTTGGTATAATTTTTTTGGAGGAGTGATATTTTGTTTTTTGAAACAGGGTTTGCATACCAGAGTGTGTCATATAAAATGCCATCAGAAAGCTTATCATCTCAGCTTTCATTTGAGACCAATTTTGAAATGGATTGGCTTTACAGGACTTAGTGAAGGAAGTTTAGTTACCCCTACCCCTATTCTGAAAAATGCAACTAAAATACGAAAAAATCTAAAAAAAATTTTTTTTAATTCAGACAACTGGCAGGTGATGTCTTGATACATTTGCGGTCCTTGTGGACATTTTCTTAGCCTATTTCTAAGTTAGACAGCTAAGTTAGACAATTTGTTTTAGTTCATGAACTAGCCACTAGGTGGCTGTTCATTGTAGCTGTCACCGCTGCCAAGGGTCAAGACATATATCACTATAGAAGATTAAGTGGAATGTACTAATTAGTGTCTTTAAGTAAAAGTTGCAGTCTTTAGTTCATCAAGTGGAGAGAAAGAGGGAGAGGGTATATGGGCCTCCTGGCCCAAAGATTCAGGTGCATCATACTGGCCAAGTGTCAAATCAAGGAGCTCCAAGGGCAGGCCTAGGAGCTGCCCTCCCTTAGAACCTGCCTAATCAGGTGATGGAGCCAGTTGGCCCAATCTTTGATGGATGGGCCAGTGCCCTCACCTGATCCAGAGTGGACCCTAGGAAATATCAGAACTCTGCATGTCCACGATTTTGTAAAAGAGGGTTACTTTTTTGAACCCAGGTACAACGTATTGGGGGGTGAAAATCCCTTTACAATCCACAAAATATCCATGGCTCTGACGCTGACTGACTTCCGAAGTGACTGGACTTCTGAGTCTGCTGCCGCTAAGCAGGCAGAGGATTATAAAATCTAAAGTTAAAATATGTGTTCACGTTCATCCAATGTCAGTGTTTTGATAAGAGAAGGGGTGTTTAATTAGTTTTTTTTACCCCCCCCCCCCCCATCAGGTGATGGAGCCAGTTGGCCCAATCTTTGATGGATGGGCCAGTGCCCTCACCTGATCCAGAGTGGACCCTAGGAAATATCAGAACTGGGTCAGGGGGGGGGGGGGGGAGGCTGTCAGGTACAAAGTGGGGCCGCACCCACGTTAAGTATTTCACAGAAGAAGCTTTTTTTTAAGAACTCTGCATGTCCACGATTTGTAAAAGAGGGGTACTTTTTTGAACCCAGGTACAACGTATGGGGGGTGAAAATCCCTTTACAATCCACAAAACATCCGTGGCTCTGACGCTGACTGACTTCCGAAGTGACTGGACTTCTGAGTCTGCTGCCGCTAAGCAGGCAGAGGATTATAAAATCTAAAGTTAAAATATGTGTTCACGTTCATCCAATGTCAGTGTTTTGATAAGAGAAGGTGTGTTTAATTAGTTTTTTTTGCCCCCCCCCCCCCCCCACTTGGCCCCCCCCCCCCCTGGAATCATCAAGATACTGGAACAGATTTAATCCACACGTCTTGATGAGTGAATGTCCTTGGGACAGTTGAGAGGCAAAAGGGGATCACCTTTAACTGGTACACTGTGCCATCACACCATGAAAGTAGGCATCCTCTAAATCTAGAGAGACTGCCCACATACCTGTAAACTGGACAAGGCAAATGCCTGAGACAGGTGGATATACTTTCCTAGAAAGACCAGGACTGATTGGAGGGTGTCCATCCTGAAGGACGGATGGACAACCGGGAGTTTAAGAGATTTTGAATGGAAAATGGGCCTCCAGCCTCTCTTATCCACTTATAAGTGGGGAAAGTAGAAGCTGAGCCTGTCCAGCAGAGGGTATAAAATTTAAATTGCTTGTCTTTTAAGTATTTTCTGGAGGCCCATCTCTAAGGTGAGACGATGGCTCTCCCTGGTTCAAAGTGGAGACGGGTCAGACAACACCAGCGAGTAAAATCGATACGGTAACCCGTACAGATTGTCTGGAGCACCCACACATGGGATGTGAGATGCGAGCCCATCTTCTGCTGTTCCAGGGGGGCGTAATAAATGAACACGTGCATCTGGACCTGTAATGCTGAGGCGACTCATTGTTGTTGAGTGCTCCTCAAGCTTTTTCCCCAGTCTAACAGTGTTACAACAATGCGAAATTGATGACGAACTAAAGGGTTTCTTTGGGTTGAAGTCCGAATTAATCCAAGACTTCACATACGCAATTGGGTCCTCAAGTCATGATTTGCTATCCTGACTGTCGGGTAGGCCCACGGGACCCAGACATATGAAGCGGAGGCAATCTCCAGTACTCAGATAAAGATCAATCGCCCCTGGGGTGGCTTATCAGGTTTTGCGGAGGGTGCCAGGACCTCAAAGGCCAGGAGGTAGAGAGCTGGCACAAAAGTGGGATGAATTTCTTGAAAGCGACCCGCAACTCGAAAGCAGACTTTCTCCACTGTCCCAGTTATTTGCCAAACAGATGCATCTCCTTGGGGGTTGTGCAAATCAGGGATAGAGACAGTGTTGGCTATGGCCCCTGGCCTGTCTGAGTGCTGTTGACTTGTCACGTACAACGTTAATATCAAGTGAGCCATCATTTGGAGTGTTAAGCTCAAAGGCAGAGAGCTTGCTTAATATGCCTCCTCATCTTCAGACCCAGGACTGGCAGTCTAGGCTGGAGGGGTTCGGATAGGTGATATGCTGGGCCTGATTGTAGTGAGCACCCAAGTGATGGACCCTGCAAAGGGCCCATCTTGTGGTGTGCAATGGGAGTTCCGGGGAACCCTAAGCTGGTGAGGCACCCTGCTGGCCTTATAAAAGAAGGGGAATGTGTGGATCTGTCTGTTGGTACCCTGCATCTAAAATATTCCTTGGTCCTCTTTGATCAGAAGGCTCTGCTCTTACTCTCCCTCTTTTTTCTTCTTTCATCTAGAATACTTATGCTTAGTCATTGTTCTTTAACAATGAAAAAGGACCACTTTTTACTAATATCTTATGGCACTAAATGACCTTTGTGTGTCAATGTGCCTTTAAACACTTATTCATTCATTCCGAAGTGATTGCGGTCAGATTCTGTGACAGCACATCCACCTTTATGAAGAGATTGGTGTGCTCTTCCTCAGGGAAGAGCCCCTTTGGAAGTGGTGCCACGGATGCCATTGACCATGGTCTTAGCCAGCAGGGCATCTGGGTGTCTTTTTGGACGCCCAAACCCTTAAAAAGCACCCCTCTGGACACCCAGATTTTTTGGTGAGGAATTTCTCAAAATGTCAATCTCAAGCATATAATTGATTTTTTTCATCTCCATTTGATTCCCATGACATTGTATAAGGATATCATACCTTAATTTGATAAATCCATACATGTTTATGGTTGAAATCTGAGTGTATTGTGGTACCCCTCAAAAATTTGGACGCCCAAAAGTATTTCAATTGCCAATTTTAGGCACCCAGTTTCTAAATCCTGGCTAAGACCCTGCCATTGACATGGCTGAAGAGTGTAAATCTGCTAGAAGCTGCAGCGTGGGTGGTGCAGCATGAGGGACAAATATCTTAGCTAGAGGCTGGGTCAGTTGTTGCTCCAGCGTGCCCTCAGCAGGACCTCAGACTGATCCGGAAGGACACACAGGGTGGCTGAGACCATAGCCATTGGCCTGAACAAACCCCCACCCCCTCCCAACTGCAGTAATTTAGAGTGTTTCTGCTACAAAGTGCTTTCTTTGTCTGCATCTTTGCAGATAGGTATCGGACAAGGATGAAGTGGGCGGAAAGGGTGCTCTCACATCTCTTTTATGGGAAGACTTCATTGTGGCACCCCTGGAGCCTGCAGGGCCCTGCAGGCTCCTTATCTTGGATGAAAAGTGTCCGTTACCGACCCTTCGCAGGAGATGGGCTGGCGCTAAGCCTTTGAGAGACCCCTTTATGGAGAGACATGAGTTTCAACTCAAAAGATCTCTGGATTTGGGGGGCCTAGTCCTTGCACACCTCAAAGGACCAACAAGTGGGTGTGAAGGATAATTGAACACAGCAGACAAAAGATGCTTCATTCCAGTTCATGCCATCAGCAAGGCTTGCACACCTACCTTCTGTAAAATATAGCCAGCAGTGCATGCACCTACTGGATATGATTCCAACTCAGCAAACCCTACAAGCGACATACCATATAAGCTTGTTCAATGGTTTGCAATAGGAGTTTGCACCTCCCGCAGAACCCTAAGCTGGAGTGGCATGCTGCTCACCTTATAAAAGGGGGATGTGTGGATCTCTCTATGGATACCATACATTTAAAAGATTTCTTGGTTCTCTGGATCTGAAGACTCTGTTCTTATTCTCCATCTTTTTCTTCTTTCACCTAGAATTATTATGCTTTGTCATTGTTCCTTAACAATGACAGGGGACAGCTTTTCAGGAATACTTTAAGGCACTAAATGGTCTTTATGTGCAAATGTGCTTTTTAAACCTTCATTCACTCAGTCCACCTCAGCAATGTTTGATGCAAGCAAGAGGGAAGAGGATAGTGTTTAAGATTGTTATGGAAAATCCTTGAAGGTTACCTGACCTAGCTTACCGTGATAGATTGCTCAATTTGACCTTGTATGATCCTAAAAGAAGATCTAGCAATGATGCCAAAGACTTGAACTGACTGTGGGTCAAACTAGTTTGAGAAAGAATGCTAGCTTTATTTAACAACCTCCATGTGAGGCAAACATTTGCAACATGTGAGGAGAGCATTCTGGCAAACCAAAATATGGTTGTCATCTCACGCAGCACAGCAGGTATGATTATGATTGTGGATGGAAGGACTATGACACTCTAATACCTATTTCTCATGGAGGTCCTATAGTGTCAGAGGTCGGGGGGGGGGGGGGGGGGGGGGGGGGGGGGGGCACTTTGATATTTAGAAGGTTGCATACGCTCATTTTCAAAATTTAAAAATACCCCTAAAGTACTGATTCCAGGCCAGAAAAGGACCCTTATTTTCAAAAACGTTGACATTTTTTCCAGTGAAAAAACACCCCTTCTTTTATCAAAACACTGACATTGGATGAACGTATTTTAACTTTAGATTTTATAATCCTCTGCCTGATTAGCGGCAGCAGACTCGGAAGCTTAGTCACTTCGGGAGTCACTCGGGTCAGAGCCACGGATATTTTGTGGATTGTAAGGGGATTCTCAGCCACCTTACTTCGTACCTCGGTACAAAATATGTAACGCGGGTGCGGCCCCCCGTCTTTACCTGACTGCAACATACTCCTTTCTGAACAATTTAAATGACTTCTAATGTCATTACAATTTTATTTGTACATAAATGATTTTAAAAAAATATTTTCAGATTTTTTCACATTTTTGTCATATTTTTCATGGGGGTAGGGGTAATCAAAGTCCCACAACTTGTGCATTTATCAACCGATCCACTCAAATCTGGTCTCATTAGAAAGAATATAGTTCCAGCTTTATATTGGTGTATGATGTAGTGCTCTCTCTGCCTTACAGACTGATATATAGGTGAAAATGCTTTATGCATTTGAAAATAAATACAAAAAAATGTGAAAATTTATGATAAAATCGTATTTTTTCCCCCCTGCAAATACCTCTGGAAGTTCAATTAATTTTGTTAATAGTATATACACACTGGCCAAACTTTAGAATACTGTGTCCTTGAATATCCTCATTATGTTGTTTCATTAAAAATAATTTTCGTTTTCCATGATTTTTGACAATTTTTTTTCAACATGAACATGAAAATGATCGGCTTGTCCTTCTTTTCCATAATGTACTTTATGGTTGTTAATGATTCGTGGTAAATGTGTTATACATAGCTAAATGACTAATACTTTATTGGCACATAACATGTTCCTGGTACCATTTATCTTAGCACTAATTTTTCCTAGAGACAGATACAGAACATTTGAGGATTATAATTTTTTTTTTTTTGGGGGGGGGGGGATGCATTGGGATCTTTTTTCGTCATATTTCCTCTTCTACAGTGCACCTACCAAAGTCACTGCCTATTTTCTCA
Source organism: Maea johnstoni (assembly GCA_963942565.1). Classification (NCBI taxonomy): domain Eukaryota; kingdom Metazoa; phylum Annelida; class Polychaeta; order Spionida; family Magelonidae; genus Maea; species Maea johnstoni. The sequence goes on along the minus strand of CAWWDR010001031.1, from coordinate 2,858 downwards.
CACACCTGTCGGCATAATTCTTAGGAAGGGGATTTGTTTAAACTAACAGAAAAGGTAGTTGTCAAGTAGCTTATAGATATTGCACATTGGAAAATATATTCTTCCATCTAAAATGATACATACAAAGCGCTTTTAAACATTATAGGTGGAAGAGCGCATTATCAAATATCAATTATTATTTTTATTATTATTATTATTTTTATTATTATTATTATTATTATTATTATTATTATTATTATTATTATTATTATTATTATTATTATTATTCAAACCCCTCTCCCCCTTAATGCACGTCGGTACGCAGTTCCTTCGCCAGCTGGGTTGCCGATCTATCTATCGATCAATCTATCCATCCATC
>CAWWDR010001030.1:0-22166 GCA_963942565.1 Maea johnstoni | reverse complement strand
ATATATATATATATATATATATATATATATATATATATATATATATATATATATATATATATATATATATATATATATATATATATATATGTATATATATATATATATATATATATATATATATATATATATATATATATATATATATATATATATATATATATATATATATATATATATATATATATATATATATATATATATATATATATATATATATATATATATATATATATATATATACATATGTGTGTGTGTGTGTGTGTGTGTGTGTGTGTGTGTGTGTGTGAGTGAGTGTATATATACATTTGTGTTTAGGTCGGTGCAGGGGCAGTGGACATGGCTATTGGAGGTGATCAGGGTGGATCAATTCGTATACCTTGTAGCTGGTGTGGACTTGTTGGGCTTAAGCCTACATTTGGTCTTGTGCCCTGCACTGGAGTTTGGTCCATGGAGTCAAGTTTGGACCACCTCGGACCAATGTCACGAACAGTCAAAGATTGTGCCACTCTCTTGCAGGTGAGTTCCTTATAGAAATCTTTGTGGTGGCGCTGTAGTATGTCCTCGGTTGACCCTTAAATATTAATATCAAAACAAAAGATTACACATGAGTGGTGATCACTGGCCACAACTCTCGAAACGGTGACTTTCTATTGACGTGCGCTTAGCGAGACAAAAGTCTATTGGTGTTACTTTTTTCTGGATCAACTCAACCCTTAGTCAGTGTGAAACATACTGGGCATTGATCTTTTAGTAATCGTGTGTATTTACATCCTATTTCTACACAACGAATCACACACGTGTAATCATGAATTAGGAACGTGTCATAATACATTTGAAGTCTCTGGAGTAAAAGCTATCGCACATCTCTATTAAATTCCCCCTCAGATCATTAGGACTGATAGGGCGTATGGGTCTTCCTTGTAAAATGGCTGTCGACTTTGACTATGCAGATTTCTTCGAGCTAGATCATTTTGACCAATATATTCACCTCATTTTTGGCCGAAAGTGAATAAAGATACAGTCTTTGAAGCCAGTGTTTTAGAATATGACAGATATGAACCCCCTCAAGGCCCAAGGTCATGTCACAGGTACCTTGACCTATTACAGGACCAGAAAATCATAACGCACCACGTAAACCACATTCTGTTAGTAATTTTGAGGCTTATGGAAACATTTTAAAATGTTTTTAAAATACTCATTGTGCAGTTCCTATGTTGAGGTAGGACCTTGGAACTTACCATAGGCATGAATGATCAAATGGTAGAGTCAGATTTTCAAGTTAAGGGCGAGTCTTTACATTTTGCCATTTAAACGAAACACAGCCACATTTATCCTTTAAGGGTGCCACATCACCACAAAATAGCCACGCATTGATAAGTTTACCATTATTTGGTAAGTATGGATGGAACCTATATACAATAGCATAAGTGCCGTTGTCTTCATTTAACAAAGTATAAAAATGACCTAGGTATCGAGTAGGGTTTAACCTTAATATACAGGTAGACGTAGGTACAGGTAATAGGATAGCCCTTATGTGTTGCATAGCCCTTGGTGCAAAAGGCAAAAATAAAAGAGAGCTTTACGTTGAAACAGATTGATGGATACTGGTCGCTAAGTGTAATGTGTTTAACACCAATTCCAACCTATATTTTCCTTTAATTTGAAAAAAGCAGTATTTTGTCTATGTCATTACATTTTCTTTAGACGTTTTCACAATCGTTGCATTAGTACCCATTATACAATAGTATTATTGTTTCCCGTTTACATTAGCATTTCAAGGGGCCATTCGAAATATCATTACAATGCATAACGTGATGTATTCAGCATATCTATGTTATTGAAATACGTTCATGCTGTTGTTTTATATCCATGTGACTGTGCATTGTAATTGATGTATACCATTGTGACTGTCCTGAAGGCCATAGCTGGTTATGATGATGGTTTGGATCCAAGACAACCAGTTAATCTTGAAGTTCCTAACTACATGAACGCGGTGAGATAACACTTTACAACTTTACAGTTAATCTGCTATTGGAAATGTTTGTTCTATGTGGTACCATAGTTTTGGTAAATAAGACAAAGAATTGACAAAGGCCAACTCAGTTAACTAACTGCATATGTTTCCTTTTATTTTCAAATTTATCTCGTGAGAAATGATGTATTGTTAAGTTTATTCTAATACACACTATACTTGCTTTATCAGAATTCTACCATCGATTAATATCTGTTTGTAATTAAAGTTAATGTACATGTAGAATTCAAATTGCAAATTCAAAATGTATTTCTTTTATCATGGCATCTTCCATCAATACCTAATTGTAGACTTAGACTCCTGCGAATAGTGATGGATAGGCTGAAAGGAAGCTGTGGCGTATGTGATATACTGGAGGTGATATGAGTAACTCCAAGGGTATCACATACACCACAGCTTCCGAATGGTCTATTTAGCTTGTGCCACAGCTGACTGCCTTCCACCAATCACAAGCCAAGAAAAGCCTGGCTGAGGTTTTTTGCTCAGTAGGCCTGTGATTGGTAACATAAACTATTCTCAATATTCTCATATTTGAGAAAGTTGACAGAGAAGCTGGATGGAATGAAAGTTGGCTTGCTCAAAGAGGGTTTCATAGGAAAACAACAAGAGGTTGACGATATGGTTCGCAGTGCCATCTATCTGCTGAAAGATGCAGGTGCTACAGTGGAAGAGGTCTCAGTGCCACTGCATTCCCTGGGTGAGTTTTGTGATAACAGCCAAACATGACCACTGCAACTGAAAATAAGTTAAGCTCCTCCCATCAGTAACATACACATTGTCTGACACACAAGTAATTATCTTGAATATAAGGAGCATTACTTGATTGAAATTTGTTGTCCCTGCTCTGTTTAGCACTGGTTTTTTTCACATAAAATTTTAGTAATGTACTACTAATGGTGGCTCTTTTGATTTGATTAAGTTGTAACCTGTTTCATCTCGGAACAAAAGCTGTAGATATATATTTGGTATAGTTATCACAGGCGACATCCTGTCTATGACTGAGAATGAAATGAGGCCAAGGAGGTGTTCTACAATAGATGTTAACATCGTGGATGTGTTGCGATACCACTGTTCTAACAAATATTCAAACCATAAACAGTAGGACCAAGAGTTATGATTATATAATTGGTGAAGAAAGTAATTGGGAAAATTTTCAATGCATCATGGTGAAGAAAATAATTTGGAAAATTTTCAATGGATCATGTGTTACTTGTCTCCTATTGCAGGTGATGATATATTATCAGTTATCCTGAGTAATGGTTGTTATCGGACTATGATAGAGGAGGAAGGTATGACTACAATCTACTCTATTTACCTTTCATTTTGACTAAGTGTGCAAAATATCTTTAAAATAAACGTATGTGTCTTATGTTCTAGAAATCAGGAAGTAATGATAATGTGTTTTCACTTTACTAGAAAATTGGGTAAGAGTGACGTCATAGCAACATTTCGCGAATTTCAAGGCTAGCTGCCCAGTATAATAAAATGTTTCATTGATAACGAATAAACTGTCTAAAGCATGTGAGAAAGTTATCAGTGACCGGGGATTCTGTGTACGTTTTCCTCGAGATTTCAGGTCTCCTCCTTCCTTACAAACTAAGTAAGATTTAGCCTAACTATAGGCAATGATAGGCAGAATTCCAAATTCTACTATCTTCATTTGTGTCGCTGGATTTCCTCATATCACAAGTAACAAAAACAGCAATATCCTACAAATAGCAGGAAAATATGTATCATAGAGTAGCGTAGGGAAAGACTCCGGGGATATACCTGTGCAACGTCTAGTCATTACCGTGCCTATGTGCATGGAGCACCTATGTCTGAAATGAAGCATTGCTTTAAATTGTACATAACTTCTTATCTCCAGGTGCTGGCCATGGGTGGCTTGGCCACTACCCAACATCCTTAATGGACGCCATGAGAAAAGCAGTCAAGTGTGATGGAAGCGAGTTACCTACGCTTTTCAAGTTTATCATGGCACAGGGTGCCTTCTTCAAAAAGAACTTCGGCCTTCATTATTATGCGAAGGCAATGAACATACGGCGAAGACTACGAAAAGCGTACAATGAAGTCTTGAAAGACTGTGATGTACTCCTCATGCCAACTGTTTGCATAACAGCCCCGACCCTGCCCACTGATGGTCCCAAGGATGATGTCATTGGTAACATTGTTTTTTACGTTTATTATTGTTGGTTGGAAGAAAAGAATAGGCTTTTACGTCACTATCAAAAATTATATCATATCGCAACGAAATAGAAACCTGTAATAGAGAAGAAATTCCTATCTCTTCACAAATACCTCCAAGAGGTACTTCTGTTGCAGAAGGACCATAACAGCCCTTCACAGGCCAATCAGCATATGTGAATCCAGCAGAGTCCTAAATCATCAACCATGTTGGGAGTCTGGCGTCGTAACCATTAGGTCACAGTGGATCCTTTTCATCCAAGGCTTATAAAATCTATTACACAGATGCTAGAGCATATACCACTTACATGTTCTATTTGTGTTTTAATACTACACATGCTATGACCTATTTTCTTATATCAAGTGTGAACCAAATTGTGCTTGAAAATTGAAAACATTATCTGAGGCAGGGATGATTGATATCACCAGTGCGCTTATATTGCTCGTTGTCTCAAACCACTGACAAAGGTCTTGTTTTGAATCCGGCTTTTGGCATGCGAGAAAGGTGTCAGAATGAGATACAATATCTGAGAGATTGAGAGACAACATGTCAAAAAGAGAGGCAAGATTTTGAAAAAGAAACCAACATGTGGATGGTTGTATGGGAAATAAATACACATGAGTCCAGTTAGGTTACACAATTGATGTCATCACAAACCAGAAAGTCAAGTTGGACGTCCCTGATTACTACTAGACAGACTCCGGCTGGAGCAGCTCATATACATCAACACACGAATGGTGATGTTTCTATTCAAGAAAGATTAGCATTACCATGTGGTATGGGTGCTGTATTTGTCTTGCACTTTGTTTAAAACTCGAGTTTATATTTACAAAATTATAAGTTACATGTACATCGTGAGAAAGCTTTATGATAGAGCTCCTTGACATTAGCATTCAACAAATTATCCAACAATTCAGAGATTCAATAGCGCACCTCATGTTGAATCTAATCATTCACGGCCAACGGGCGTACATGAATCTATAAACAATAAGTCAAAAGGCCAACGTCAAATAAACATGCGATTTCCTGATTTTTGTTGACTCATGCTACTTATGATTATTTATTCCCCATATAATTATACAGATGTTGGTTCCCTTCTCAAAACCTTGCCTCTCTTTTTGCCACGTTGTCTCTCAATACACTGCCTTACCCCAAATTATTTGTAATTTCCTCACATGCCCCGGCTGGCATTCCAACCTGGGAGGTGGTGAGAGATGACTAGCAGTCAGTGGCAACACCTTAGACTACATGGCTGTCGGGGCAGGCCCTTATAGTGTAAGGGCCACATCTAATAATGAGACATGTTTTTGCATTGCATTTGCATTTGTATCTTTCCATTTTCAGATACGAGTGGTAAAGATGATAAACCCAGCCTTACTGCGAACACATGCCAGTTCAATCTAACTGGACATCCAGCACTGAGCATCAACGCTGGTTACATGAAAGGCCTTCCTGTAGGCTTGCAAATTGTTGGACGCCATTTTGATGACTTAACCGTATTAAAAGTTGCATATGCCTTTGAGCGTTTGCGAGATCAGAAGTAAATAATCAAGTCTGACTTGTTATTTGAGTGTCAACAATTTTTTCACCTGACTAATACGTATCATGTTATAACAGTACAACTGATTGTTATATATATATATATATATATATATATATATATATATATATATATATATATATATATATATATATATATATATATATATATATATATATATATATATATAAATATATATATACAGTCAAAAGTACACGTGTGAAGCACGCTAGGTAATGATTCTTCATTCAACAGCAGTCGCAAAGTTACGACTTAGTAATCCGTGGCCAAATTACGTCTCACTTTGATGTTTTCTTTGCCATTCTCAAATAAAATAACATTGACATTCTCAAACAAATAAACATGATTCCAAGGGAACATAACGTTTTTTTGGATATATATATTTTTTAATTTTCAGAGATGAGGGAAAAATGTAAAGTTTGCATGTGTTGATGATATCATTTTATCCTAGTGTACGAGTTTTTAAATGAATATTTTTGTTAACATATGATTCAATTAAACAGGATGATTGTTAAGCTGTTGTTCCAGGATATGTCCACATCTCATTAACCTTCATTATTTCCCTACAAAGCAAAGCTAAAGTTAACTGGATGTTTAATGACCAACTTCTCCAAATTCAAGACTTCATCAGATATCCTCTTAACCCAGAGTACCACTGCTCTCCCAGAAAACTGTCTTGACTTTATTAACATAGATGAGGGTGAAAATTTAGAATTTAACATTTCTGATATGTTGTTCTTAGATATTCTCCCATGCCAACTAAGAGGACCAATCATAGATTCCAATAAAAGATTCAAAAAGAGGAACGACTAGGAGAACAACATTTAGTGGTGAAGAACACTTCTCTAGAAACAAATGACAGGCGACTAAAAAAATGTTTAATACAATCTAGGGCTCAATTATTTAAAGAGTTGGAAAAACCAACCAAATACTTTTTGAATCTAGTTTCTTAGTAACATGAGTAACCTTTGTGAGAGTAAAAGAGTAAGCCTCAATGCGTCCTATGAAATATCTGAATTGTAGGAAGCTATTAAGAAAAGGAAGCTCAACAAGTGTATATTTTGGATTTTCAGATTTTAAAAGGAGTGCATTACACAAAGAAGACTTCCGTATGCCTCTCTTGTGGGGTAATAACTTGCATCCCTAAAGATGAAAAGTGATTGCAAACAGATTGAAACCAGAATTACCACAATTGATTATTGAAGATCAGACAGGATTCGCAGCGGGCGGATTTATTCAAGAAAAGGCAAGAATTGTATACAACACCACAGAGCACGGTGAAATACCTAACAAAACCTGTTTTATGATTATCCTAGATTTTGCAAAGGCCTTCGACAGCATAGAATTAATTCTTTTTCAAAAATGTTTTTAATTTATTTATTTTTTAATTTGGGGGAATATTTCGTTAATACGTTGAAACTTTTACAAACCCCTTCTTTCTCCAAAATCGAACAAAATGGTGATCTATATGAAAAAGTTACAGAAGAGTATTGCACATCCCCCTACTTCTTTGTACTATTTGGAGGTTGAGAATATCAGGGGTATATTGATACATGGAACAGAGATGAAAGTGTCTCAGTACGCTGATTGCACAACTCTACTTATTGAAGAAGACTTGAATATTCTGAACTATATAATCAGAATTTTAAAATGGTTTGAGAATTTATCAGGCCTGGTAATTAATAATGACAAGACGAAAGTGGTAAAGGTTGGTGTATCAAGAGACATGAGCGTACCTTGGTGGGTCAAGGACAGTTTTAAGATCTTGAGATCTTGGGAATATTTTTGTAATATTGATAAAGTAGGTGAATCACGAAACTACTAAAGTTACTATCATGTTCTGAAATCAATTAGGACATGGCAATCCAGAAATTTCACAACTTACAGGAAAATTACTATTATAAAATCCTTACTTGAGGGATCCGCCGTGGCCAAGTGGTTACGATGCCTGGTTCAAGTCTCCACTGGATCCTCATATGGGCTGGCCAAGTCGCTATATAAATGTGCGGCATTTTGGAGCACTGTCTACAGTCCTTCTGCAACTGAGAGACCCCTTGGAACTATTCGTGAAGGGTACGGAATTTCTTCCCGGTTATGGTTTCTATCTCGTCCCAATATCACCTAAGTTGTTGAAAGCGACGTATAATTCCTTTCTTCCAGCTGAAATGCGACTGTAAATCTGTACCCAGTGAGCAACGATGATTAGGATTAGATATGTTTTAAAAGTAGAATTATCTTACAACTGAAATTGCTCAGTGGGTTTTGTAAGCGTCATTGAAGTATCAACTTTGTGTCAAAAAAACTCTATTAAAAGCGGGACTATTCTCTGTGTTAATGACATATACATCCAGTTTCCCCTGAATATAAGCCATCAAGACTTTCAAGGATTATGGCTACAGGGCTAACAATTGCTCTCTAAATACTTTGTAAATCATGAACCTGTATACATGAAGGTATGTTTAGTGAGATAAGTACCGTAATGTCGCGTGTATAATACGCACCCGTATATATGACGCACCCATTGTTCAGGCCTTTGAAATGATGTATAGAGAATAGCTTTGAGTATAGTGCGCACCCCCTTTTCGGAAATATTGTGGACAATTGACTACTCTTGATTAAATCCAGAAAACCAGTAAAATGCACTTCAAAATGAGTTAAATATGATATCAATGCGATATCAACATGACATCAGTGCTTATCACACTGTCTCGGTGGCCGATACCCATTGTCCTAGGGGTGTACTAAATTACTAATGCCATCTAGAGCTTCCAGAAAAAATGTTGTTTGTTTTTGTAAGGCATTCTTATTGTGAAGCAGGCACTGTGACCTTGGACAGCCATGCTGCGTATGTTAACCTATATTTTTTTTAAATTTCAAGTAACATAGATCTGCGATCGGATTTAAATTGGAAATATATACAAGTATTGATATATCATCTATAAATTCCATATCATATGGAGAACAAATAAATTATAGAATAATCTACATCAAAACAAATATCATGTACAAATACAATATAGAAGAATCATCATAAAACAAATGATAATTATACTTATAATATATACCTAATCATATTAAGTCGATCGTGTCAGTGTTTGGTAAAGACTAGTGTCCTATGCAATGATCCTCGATACATTAGCTGTGAACACAATGGAATGGAATAAAAGGCTTTTATTGTCACTTTCTCTGACATTGACATTGAATATCCCAGCAAACACAAAACAAGTTGTTGAAAGCGACATAAAACCTAACTCCTTACTTCTGACGTCTAAATTAACCCATATGCTCCACATGTACTTCAAATGATTTGAACAAACTGCTTGCAGACTTTCTATGGTCTGGTAAATCTCCTGAAATTAGGAGAGGAGTTTCAAAAGCTGGAATTAAGGATGGGGGATTTAAATTACATAATATCAAACCTTTGTCACTGCATCAATGTTGGGATGGTTAAAAAGATATTCAAAGAGCTCAAGCAACTGGACTGTCAATGCCAAGTCTTTTGAACTAGGAGTTTTCAACACTAAAGTTTATTGTGAGAATTGAGGAAATGACCTGAAAGGAATTCTGGAAAAATGTTCTTACTGCCCAAATATTTCTGTGGAAAAGCAAGTGTATCTTTGATAAAAATTGCACTAATGGAAACTCCAAGTTGGTACAAGAGAATGTCTTGAAAAAAGGAGTCAAAGTAATTGCTTATCTGATAGACTATTTAAAAGTCTCTCACAAAAGGAGATTAATGAAAAAATGGGTTTCAGATGAACTTCTTAGAGTACGCTAGTATCACCCCTAAATCAAAAGCTCACTTTGTTTGGAGAAATAACTCCTTTCTTAATATTTTAGTATCAGTCGACACGTAAGGTGTTTCAACCCCATTATGCTTACTCAATCAAAAGGGAAATCATATCCTGGGAGAGTTAGAAACAAAGTGGAATTAAACACAGAAATTTCTCTGAGCACCATTGAAATATCAAGATCCTTTGTAATTCAATACTTATCCTTCAAAGACGCATACCTTAAATATGTTCAATTTTTTACATTGCATATGTTCTATACTAACGGGAATCTTATTCAAAATGGGTCTAAAACATTCTGATAAATGTACTTTATGCAAGATTGACACTGGTCATGTGGACCGTATGTTGCTAGTTAGTTCTGTTATCAAAAATCAGTTCCTAACCCAGTAATTTTGTTAACCAAGAAAGTTATTTACCACTCATTCAAAATAGAAAAACTACCTTCTCTATCTCATATAAACAATGAGGTCAAAAACCTATATTATCTCTAGATATATTTCCATAACACAACACGAAATGGCATACTTTAATAGATTATTACAACGATACAAAACATTTTAAATTTTCTATTACATATATCAATTTAAAATTTCTCTAAATCAGTGCTATATCCACTGTGACATGTAGATTGTATTCCAATAAAAAAAACATGACATTATGGTAGAAATCTATATAACAGTATAAGGTATCATCTACAAAGAGAATGATCACATATTTTGTTTAAATTTCCCATTGGTAATTATATATTTCTACCCCTCAATAACCATACAATTCTGGCTGCTGTGCGGCTCAACATGATGTAACTATGTGTCATTTCACCAAAATGTGGCCTCTTCAAGCATGCATTTTGGATATCAAACGTTGGCGAATGTACTCGATAGTTGATAAATATATATATATATATATATATATATATATATATATATATATATATATATATATATATATATATATATATATATATATATATATATATATATATATATATATATATATATATTATAATGATAACTAATAGTATTACGGAGAGAAAGGTATTTGTAGGTTTGACTCTGTCCCAATTTTTTAGAATCTAGAGGTTGAAGAATGCTCTTTTCATATTTACCACAACGAATCATGAAGATATTGTCATGAAATCTGAACGAAGCAAATATTTGAAAACTGTTCTACAAATGCTTTCTTTCTCTGCATTTATGAAATTTTAATTGTCTTTGGTCAGGAATATTGTACATAGGAGCTAAATTTGAAAACAGTATGCATATTTTTACCCCCAAAACATTACTCCCTGCTGGGAGGGTATATTTGTGGATATGTATCCATACATATGACCTATTTAGATGTGAAGCAGTGAAGGTACATAACGCGACTCCGGCTATCAAAGAACGGATGCAGCTACGAGCCCAGCAACTAAATAACCAGTGAGCTTCCAGAACTTGTAGAAGGGAAACAAGAAAAAAGGTGTATAAGTGCACTTCACAAAATGTCGTCCGGGCAAGCAAACGCACCTTCCTGTAAGTTAATTAAAACATTTTATTTGATGGTGTTTTTTTCGATTTGTTAAATTGGTCGCAATTTAAGCTTGCATGAGATAGGAAAATCGTTCGCCTGGGCCAGCTTTATAGATTTAAATAAGTTTCGAGCCAAGGGTGTTTGAAACAAATAAACAGGAACATGAACTAATCTACCAGCAGGTAAGACGCTAGGAAGGGATTATCACTTATCTCTCAGGGACTATCACTTGCCTCTAGCTAAAATGTGACTCTTAATCTGTACCCAGTGAACGATGATTAGGATGATATCCCTTTAAGTTGAATTCCTCAACAACTGAATCTGCTCAGTGTTTTTTTAAGCGTCATTGAAGTATGAAAAAGTCCACTTTGTGTCAAACATGCCTCCGGTAAAAGTGTGACTTTTCTCTGTGTTAAAGTCCTAGTAACTAGTTAATTAGATGCATTTTTCTTTTTAAAAGTGTGATCTTCATTACTTATGAAATATAAGTAAGTAGATTGAAGAGCAAAAACGTTTTTTCTAGTATTTCTTTTATTGCTTTCAAAGTGCCAATTTTGTGGAAAAATCTCCCACCGAAAAACGACTGAAAACGAGCCTATGCAGTAGTTGACGTCAAAAGTGACCCTGCAAAATTTAAGTCATGTCTATTTAATCTGTGCGGACTAGTCTCTCTTAAACACAGTTGTACTTTTCTCGATGCCGCTTCATCGTTATCAAAGCGATTGTCATTATATTTGATACGATTATGGAAAACCTAAGTGCAGTCCTAAACAAACTCAATGGCATTAGAATCAACCAACAAACGGCTGATAAAACACCATTAAAACACAGCAACGGTGTGTGTCCTGGTCGCACTCGGCAGAAATGTCACATGAAGACATGGTCAACTTCCCTCGCTGCCACTTCAATGTGAATCAAGCGATTTCCACGACAATAGAGACCTGGATAGAATACCTAATTGCAAAAATATCAATGTTCGTTGAGCTAGCCGAAATGTCGAGCTACATAACTCCATGTACATTCTAGTACAGTAACAATGTGTTTTTGAAGGCGTGGTTGGCTGGGAATGAATGGATAAATGAAGGCATATCGACACACAAAGGCCAATAAGTACCATAATGTTTTTCCAAAAAGTGGTCTCTTGTCACTGTTTATGAACAATGACAAAGCATATTTACATTAATTCTATAGTCTGTCTGACCCAAGCTTGGCTGATCGTTTTTTCCTCAAGTTTGTTAAAAGAAAAAGTTTGTGTTCGCCACCCAAACTTGGCAAACCTCTTAGAAGCACTAAGTCGATCATGTATTTGTATCTCATCTCAGCAAAATGTTGATTTTGCTCATAAGGTCCCACTGTAAAATTGGCCCATTGCAAACGGTACAAATGTGAGTGATCCTGCGCGTAATTTCACTATGGGCATATAATGGGCAAAATCTACATTTCACTGAGTTCACGGAGGAAGAATGTATGTTCTTACTGACACGAGGAGGTCTACCAAGCTTGGATAGAAAACACAAACTTTTTTGTAACAAAAAAGTGAAAACTTTCAGTTAAGCTTGTGCCATACCAACTAGAGGTGAAGAAAGGAACTGCTAATGTCGATCTATTCATCAAAGGAATAGTTGTGTATTTTTTGGAAATTCATAACAAGTACATTTAATCAATACTTGACAAAACCACCAGGTTTACAAGTATCTTAGCCTGTGTCTTTTTGTATTGTCAAGCTTAACAGATAAATGCATTAACTAAAGCGCTTTCATGTGATGTATGGACTCCCCTCAAATGCTGACAAATGCTACTTAATGCGACCAATCGCCACAAAAGCTTATCAAGTTATAGGGCACTTTTAATTATGTATAACAATATAGATATAGTAGAAATTGGACACACCTTGACCAAGAGGCAGCCCAAGGCATCGTCAGAAGTAAATTAATCGCTAGTATTCGCAATGCGATTAATTCCAGTTATACTTTTACTTGCTGCTGGGTCCAGGGTTGTCCGATTTCACATATCGTTATATTGTTAGAATGTATAAGATAGGTTCTACCATCTGCTATTATTTCGTAACGATTGGTCTTTGTACTGCTGATCGCCAGTACATTGATTCTAACATGCCCTGTCAATATGTATTTTCCATACGATATGATTTGACGCCATCCTGCATGTGTCACACTTATGACGTCACAGCCAAGTATTGCCGCGATCGGCGTATTTTATGAGTGTCAGAGCAATTATGCTCTGTATCTCGCTTAAAACTAGGGATACAACAATTGTATTATGCAAGTCATTTTATCTACAAATACACGCTGAATAAAATTCCAGAAATGACCTGGATACCCATTGCTAGGACTTTAAGGACGTATACATCCAGTCTCCCCTGAATATAAGCCGTCAAGACTGTTAAGGATTAAGGCTACATAACTGAAAATTTTTCTCTAATTGAAATTGTTTCATGTAAATCATGAATCTGTATACATGAAGTTATGTTTCGTCAGAGAGGTATATAACCGATGTTATGTTAGTTTGCGATTATTCCACTTGGGCACTGGCACGAAAGCGTTAACTGTACTAATGCCGTCTCGGGTTTCCAGAAAAAATGTTGTTTTTGTTTTTGTAAGGCGATTCTATTTGTGCAGCAGGCACTACGACCTTGGACAGCCATTCTAAGTATGAGAACCTATAAGTACATTTACTTCCTAAATTTCACGTTACATGAATATGTGATCGGATTTTTATAACACAAAACATTAACAAAATATCTTTAAAAGGACTGAAAACAAATTGTGAAAAACAATCACAATAAACATGAGTTAGGCATTTAAAAGATTTTCAATTACCATAGTGAAAACATTAGTAAAATAATGAATGTAAATAATGTTTAGTAAAACATTGACGAGAATTGAGGAAAAGCTTCTCAAAATATTGGCAGATATTTTTTCATAATACTGTGTGATAACATTAAACCATCCTTTATCAACATATTAAGTAAATGTTTTACATCTGCTTACTACATATTTTGTTTTGAACATTTGTTGAATATGATATTGGCATACTATGTTTCTAAGAAATCTGAAAAAGTCGAAAAGAAATATCAAAATATATATTAATGAAATGTTTTTAAAAAAATCCACAATGCTAGTTGATAAGATTATACTATAAATCTTAACATTTAAGATAATTGTTTTGCATCCACCTATTGCAAATGTTTCTTTAAGTATTGTTTTTACCAAGTTTGTACAACATATTTGGTTTACAAATATTTCTAAAAAATTCAGAACAAAGCTTGAATTAAATATCAAAATATTTATTGATAAAATAATTACCAATAATTTTCGGCAATAATGTTTGATAACATTAGCCTCTTCATACTAACATTAAACAAACTGTTTTACATCTTCTTATTACAAAAGAAATCAAACATCGGTTTGATATCAAGAACATATCCTGTAGAATACTTGTGAAACATCTGAACAAAGCTGTAATGAAATGTTAAAAACAACATTAACAAAATGTTGATAATAAGAACACATTGCAAAGACACCAATTACAACACAAAAACTTTATGATATATTTCAGAAATATTATTGAAAAATGCCCTATGATATTGCCACATAATGATTTCAACATTTAAAAACAACAGGAACAATTCATTATTAGTGTCCTTATATTAAATAATGCTATTTTAAAATTTCAAAATAGTTTACAACCATTGGTCATGAAATCCTTTGGAAAAGCACCATTTCATACTAGAATTAGATAAATATGATGGATAACAATGATATTTTGACTTTAACATTTAGGAAAAATAGTTCCCAAACTAATATATCATTACTGGCTTTGATTTCAAATTGTAGGTTTATCAGAAAGCATGGAACACCAGTATGTGTCATTACGAAAGGCGTTAATAAGGGCTGACCACAGAATATAAGTAGCCATCTCTCCTATCTTAAAATCATGATTTGTGCAGTATAATTTTCAAAGTAACACTGACCAACAAATCCTTAATATGGGGATCTAATAAAAGATAAAATATTTAAACCTCGCCTAACTGAAAAAATATATATTTCAAAAATATTGAAATACTCTTGAGTAAAATGTTACATGTTGCCATAATATTTTCCCAGGTTAATCATTTAAATGTGGATAAATATCTTTCAACAACAATATGAACATGTTTCTTAGAAATAGTTTATGAATATTTTAAGGCAAACTGTATACATATATAGTTGAAATATTGTGAAAATGATAATTTAAAAGTTATAAGAAATCTTATGGTAATAGTTATCAGGCCAAAGGTTTTAATTCCACAAATGTTTTTCTATAGTAATGTAAAGATGTTTCTTAGAAATATTTGATGATAATTTTTGCAATACATGTATTACTTAAATGTATTTCAAAATAACGTGAAATTAATAATTCAAATATTATATGAAATGTCATGGTAATAATTATCAGGCCATACGTTTTAATATTAGTAAATATCTTCAGTAACATTTCACAGGTGTTGGATAAAACCTTTTGTAGACATAGGACAAAAGTTTTGTGTTTGCTAGGGAACAGCATAACCATGGGGACACCCCTTCTATAATATCATGCGAACCAATTCCTTAAACCATGATTGCCCATATAGTATTTCAGTCGACTCTGGTTCATCCGCCTTCTGTGGAAGGAATGAGGGAAATCTTCAAGGAACACGGACTGAGAGCTAGTCAAAAGGAAATAGAGCAGTACACAGGTAAGATTATCACGGACTAAGCTATCTAGGCTTGGCTGATTTGAAAAACAAGACTGAGTAACTGATCTCAAACCTTTCTATTCCTCATGGTAGTGATATACTAAATTGTACACCGATTGTCGGCTATCTTCACCAAATTGCAGTTTAAATTGACCAACTTGGCTACTAACTTAGGTCGAAATACACTTTAGCGAAATCACTCCCTAATTGGAGAGTGATTCTCTTACTTTGCTACTTTATGACTCTGTATTGAATCCCCCATTTAAATTTTTAAAAAACCTCACAGAACTACCCGATTGGGTTACAATGTCCCATTTGAGAAAGAGACAGAAAACGGATATTATTCTACTCTTTACTCGTCAATCAGATAATATATGGGGAAAATAATAGAAAAGCAATCAAAAATTACTTTTTACTTTTGGGGTCAGTCATTTACAATTACTTATTAGTTAAAGGTATTCACCATATATTACGTATTACATGCTATTACAGAAAATCTGCCTATTACCTTTTACTGATTACCCCATGCCTGTCTACAACTAATTGCCTTAGCCTACATTCTCTAAAAATACTGACTTTGTATTGACAAAATATTTTACTAGCTCACAATTGAACATACATTTTAGGCTATGATTTCATATACAAAACGTGTTGAAAGGCATTTTCGGAAAAACTTTTTCTCTGTCTGTCACGTATGCTCTTTCCTACATACCTCGAATTTCATCACATAAAATACAAAACTTATGAATTAAAAGATAACCCTATATAAAAGTCTTATTCATCTACCATGGATATTTTGTTGGCAGAGTTGACAAAGGAATCATTAAAGTCACTTGGAAACTGGGCTCATATTCCTGATTTGACCCTGCCCGTTAAGTATCCTAGAACCTCCGGCTACAGACCTGAACTGGCGGAGAACCCTTGCAATGCCTGGTAAGAGTCTCTCTCCCTCTCTGTCTCTCTCTCTCTCTCTCATTTCTTTGTTTTCAGTATGTATGTATGTATGTACGAACGTATGTATGTTTATACATATATATATATATATATATACATATATATATATATATATATATATATATATATATATATATATATATATATATATATATATATATATATATATATGTATATATGTATATATCTATATTATAAGAGAGGAGGCCCAATCCTTTGCAACGCATGATCTCCGTTGCCGCGCCTGTTTGCCTAATTCTGAGTTGGCAGTTTGGTGGTCGAGTGTATCTAGATTGTTCTTAATGTAAACTAATTTTAAAAAAAAATTTAAAAAAGGTGCTTTTGATGCTGATTTCTTATCCTCAAGCACGGCCGGGTGTAGTATGACCACCCGGCGATATATAGTACAACCGATATCAAACTTCTGCTTCCACAATGGGGTTGCACTGCACGGACTTTGTTGGTTGTCCGGTGGCAGAAGCACGCACACTGTAGTAGCGTAGCTTAGCCGGGTAATCAAAGGGAACCTGGGCATGCACCGAAAGGGTTTAGGCGGCATGGACACAATGGACAATGCCTGCATCGGAGCTAAGAGCGTACGGACACATCCCTTGGGAAAAAACACAATCAAAGGTTGTGCGCTTAGAGAGGGAGAGCATTTAAACAAAATCAAACAATTCAGCATACTACGGTGGTGCATGGGTAACATGCATATTTGAGCTTACGAAAATTTCGGACTTTTCTATAGTTCCAAAAAATGTTCTCCATACAGCCAGTATATAAGCTACCCGGATTTAAATAGATACAATTTGAAAGTTATCTTTATCAAAATAAATTGTGATGGAACTTAATGTCTATGTATATTTTATAGAACCACCTCATGCCCATACCTCACTTTGGGTATGCTTGGAATTAATCCGTGTTTGAACGAAGATTGTGCCTTCTTTGGAATATGTTCTACTTCAACAATTATTGAAATAGTATTGTTTTTACATTTCCTTAACAATCATAGCGTAGCAGCTCAAAGAAAAGCCCATTTTCTTTTTATCTATTTATCATTTTTTGGGGGGAGGGGGAGGATATCCACATAAAAGTATCATTTGGAAATAATTTGTGGGTAGAATCATACCAAAATGCTTACTGGCCAACTCATACACATTCTTTCCACGTTTTTTTTTCGTATCTGGACTTTATTCCCAAAATATTTCATTGATAGCATATACATATATTGTACCCGGTATATATATATATATATATATATATATATATATATATATATATATATATATATATATATATATATATATATATATATATATATATATATATATATATATATATATATATATATATATATATATATGTATATATATATATATATATATATATATATATATATATATATATATATATATATATATATATATATATATATATAAATATATATATATATACATATATACATATATATATATATATATATATATATATATATATATATATATATATATATATATATATATATATATATATACATATATATTTATATATATATATATATATATATATATATATATATATATACATATATATATATATATATACATATATATATATATATATATATATATATATATATATATATATATATGATTATATTTAGCACCTAACCTGCGGAACTTAGGTCAATTGATATTCATGTGCAGCTTTAAAACACCATAGGAAGTTACCAACAGACGTGTAAAGAGTACTGAATTCCGCAAATTGGTAAAATAAAGAATATTTCTTTCAATAAATGTTTTAAACTATTTACGATTTTGACAAATTTATATATGAACTGACCACATTTATTCAATCAAATAACTTGCAAATGTTTAGTTGGCCAATTATGCTATGCAGATTACTGTGTTGCACTTTTATTGAAATTGAATTATTGCCAAGAGAGAATCCAGCGCAGTGAACGATTGCGAGCTTTCTCTCACGACATTCTTAAACTCCAATTAGGTTGGGGTGCGTGATGAGAATGGCAATGGGGGCTAAGGGTATGTAGGTGGTGTTCGCCGTTTACTACGGCACCCGTCACTACGTATCCCTAAGTGGCAGAGGAGAAAGCAAGCGGGAAGCAAGCAAAGCTACGAATTGTTATATCACAGTTCGTGTAGAATGCATTAGAGTCTACCATTCAAGTGTAAGAGGTTTATACATCTGTGTTTCCTCCTCTAACCTACCCCATTAATAATCTTAGCTTTAAAAAGTTGTAAACGAGTCGGTAAATCGTACCGAATGACAAAAATTCATAAATGATATCTTTCAACAGGAAGAACCAAATTAGGACGGGTGTAAATGACTTATGGTATGTCATATTTTATATTGATCTTACTAAACGAAAATTGTTTTGAGTAGAAATGATTAGAATTCGTCATGAGTGATATGATAAATGGACACCACCCCACCACCACCTTTCCAATACCGGTTTGACAACTTATCTATCAATGGCATATATTTTTACCAAGCCTCTTGAATTATTGATCCATAGGTTAGGTAGCCCGAAGTGTGTTGTTGCAAGGATATCTGGGTGCCCTGATATTTTTGACGTAAAATGAAATTTCATGGTTACCGTCCGTAGGACGGGTACTTTTCTAGTATATATATATGTCGTGTACCAGAAGTCGATCCGAACCAATCGACGATTGGTACAGCTTTGCTGTACCAGAAGTCGATCGACATCTGGTACAGCTATTACCTGTACCAAAAGTCGATCGACTTCTGGTACAGCACTAACTGTACCAGAAGTCGATCGACTTTTGGGACAGCCTTTAAGGCTGTACCAATCGACGATTGGTACAGGCTTATTTATTAGATCTGAGTCCTTGGTATTGATAAAAAGTCTATTGTTTTAATATCATTTTGACTTTAATTTATCAAAATGATTATATTCAGACTTATTTTGAGTGTGTAACTGTATTGACTTCCCTATATTCAAAACTAAGATAGGAAGGGGCTATTGTTTTATTTATAGAATCAAAATATTTTTAGTCATAATACCTCTTTTCAGACTTATTTCAGTTATTTGGAGTGTATAACTGTATTTACTTCCCTTTATTCAAAACTTAAATAGGAAGGGGCTGTTGTTTTATTGATAGGAAGGGGCTGTTGTTTTAGTTTTAGAAGCAAAATATCTTTAGTCATAATACCTCTCTTCAACTACTCAATACACATTTCCACCAATTTCTAAAAATATATTAAGTGTATTGTTACATTATTTTCCTTAGACAAAAACAAAACAATGTTAAATAATGTGTTCACTTTTAAAATCTGTTTGTGAAACATCCATGTTTAATACAGTCCACTGAATTGACTGCCACCTTCACAATCGACTTCTGGTACAGATCGAGTTTTGGTACATGACCCTCATAAATGAATGGTTGTCCCAATTGTCGATTGGTACAGCTATTGCTGTACCAGAAGTCGATCGACTTCTGGTACAGTGACAGCTGTACCAGAAGTCGATCGAGTCTTGGTACAGCTAAAGGCTGTCCCAAAAGTCGATCGACTTCTGGTACAGCTTAATGCTGTACCAGAAGTCGATCGACTTTTAGTACAAGTAATAGCTGTACCAGAAGTCGATCGACTTCTGGTACAGCATAGCTGTACCAATCGTCGATTGGTACGGATCGACTTCTGGTACACGACATATATATACATATATATATATATATATATATATATATATATATATATATATATATATATATATATATACATATATATATATATATATATATATATATATATATATATATATATATATATATATATATATATATATATATATATATATATATATATATATATATGTGTATGTATATATGTATATATATATATATATATATATATATATATGTTATCATTATCACTATTTCTATTGTTATTGTTATTTTTATTCATTATCCTTGTTGTGTGTGTTTGTGAGACGCCAGCAGGTTTGTCCTAATAGCTGGCTGAATGCAGACATGGGCCGTGTATCATTTCCACAAGAAGGATGATCGATTAATCATCCGGTTCTCTCTTCCCTTACATTAAGTTTTGGTTAGAATAAGCACAACAACTTCAATTTCAAGGTTCATACAGTGCACATGCTACTTGGGAGAAAATATCTACTTTGACATATCAAGAAACAGGTTGATCGAATGACGCACAAAGTCTCATTTGAGAGAGCAAGTTAGAAATCTAAATCCATCTCAATTACTTTCTCCCATTTTTTCTTCCATCTCAACTACTTCCTGCCATCTTATCTTCTGTGCTATACCAACAGGGCCTGGAAAACAGACATCAAAGGTGCTTCAGAGGGAATACTATTAGGAAAGTCTGTGGCGGTCAAAGACACCATTCCTGTGGCTGGGGTCCCCATGCGCAATGGCAGTTTCCTGTTGGAAGGATACACTCCTGATTTTGATGCAACCGTAACAACAAAAATTCTTGAGGCAGGTAGGTAATGGACCTTTTTCTGAGGGTAAGCCGTCGATTTTCAAACTCAGATTTTTGATAGACATAGGAGTACAATTATACGTATTACTTAATTCTGAATTGCATGTGAAGAATATACATTTTACACTCCTCGATGCATCATTCTTGTTCCTGACAGGGTTTGATCACATAGAACTTTTGAAAGTCACTAGATACAGATTTCAACCCTCAAGAGCACGCTACAACCAGCAAGCTGGTGTAGTGTATACTTCCTCACCTAAATATCCCACTTTGTAGTCATTTCCATTTTTGTAAGGAAATCTCTCTCTGAATATTTGGTTCTGTCCCTGGAAAATAAAAATCTTGGATTAATAATATTTCAGGGATCAAGTGCCAAATAATGGCTGAAGAAGCATGTTAGTGTGTTAAGACCCCTAAGGCTTCTGTGGGCCTTGGGAGGCCTGTATTTCCCTTGCCAGAAATTCATAAAAATAAATAATAATCTGTTTTAGAAAAAAATTTAACCCCTTTCAGAAAATTGGAAAAACACTAATCTCACTTTGAAAAATGTACATACTTCCCTAGGTTCATTGGCTTCAAAAAGTATTTTTTTTTCTGCGAAGTGAACACGAAGTAAAATTTTCCACTTCGCGTAAAAACATATTTACTTCGGCCTCTGTGTGCGCCTAGCTTTAGATATCAAACGGTTGATGCTTATATGAATCTAACATGCTCTTATAACGCCGTTACCTGCTTATAGTATGGTAAACATTGTGGATATCAGTTTTCTTGATCTGAATTGTGTTTTGAGCTTGTCGTTTTCTTTATCTAGGAGGCACTATTGCCGGGAAAGCAGTCAATGAGAATTTCTGCTTCAGCACCTGTAGCAGCACGGCCAGCACTGGTATGGTGACCAACCCCCACAG
>CAWWDR010001026.1:0-19716 GCA_963942565.1 Maea johnstoni | reverse complement strand
CTTTAATATACGCAATCATGTTTAGCGTGCAAAAGAAGGGTTTTTGGGATGCAAGTCCACAACTAATCATGATTCATTTTAGAAAAAAGATATCCTGACTTTATGGCATTTAAACATTACACAGGGTGTCCCCCCACCCCCCTCAAAATGGACCGTACCAGTCTTTCTCGCATTGAATGGAAATAAATTGTTTAACAATAGTCTTAGTGATTAATTTGGTTATCAAGGTATACATCCCAGGTATATACTGTAAATCACTTAAGTATAGCGGGAACAATGAGATAGCGATATTAGCGCTCTGCCCATATGCGCTATTGTAAAATCCCCGTCTTCATTAAATTCTTAATTGAACTTGCTGCTGCTGTTTCCTGTTCACCGCTACACTTAGATCACGCTATCCAGGGCAGTACCGTAATTACGCTATATAATGTTTAGGCCATATTTTAGTGATTTACAGTACTCTCAAAGAATTGGACCCTTAGATCATCCGAGCAGAGAGGCGGAGGATTAAATTGTGATCTCGCCTCCACTGTGCATCTGTGAACGAGTGGTGTCAAACCAGTTTCGCTGACCATCTCCTTATTCATGATTATTTTACTTTGGTGCTGGCCATTTCCTGTTGAATATCAATAGCCTGTGATCAGCAAGCCAACAAAAATCACACAATCATGATATGCCACTTACACCGGGGAAGGATAAAAATATCCTATAAATACGAAAACATGACATGAAGAGCCAAATTTGAAAAAGCTTACTTAAGATAAATACCTAGATCATTATATTTATCACTGAGAATATTTTCTCGTTGCATTCTATGAAATTCAAGACCACAAAAGGTTGCTCTATTTCTGTTACCTGTATAAATGAATCAATGGTGATTTCTTTCAAATACTATTTAGTTCTGTTCAAATAAACATGGTCAACTCACAAGATTGAATAGATATATGAACCTGGTTCCCCATTGGCCAAAAGCCTGTTTTTAATTGGATATGAGTCAGATCGTCCGGGTACGATATTTATTATTCAACAATAGTCATTTAGAAAGAAACGTTAAAAAAGGGAGTCAACCGAAAATAGGTTATGACATGTACAACATGTATGTATGTATATATACATATAAATAAATAGATAAATAAATATATATATATATATATAAATATATATATATATATATATATATATATATATATATATATACATATATATATATATATATATATATATATATATATATATATATATATATATATATATATATATATATATATATATGTATTTGTGTATGTTTGTTTGATTTCATTGACCATCAGCTATGAAGGAATTTTCCTAAGTGTTTTTCATTTTTGTATGCATGTTTTATACAAGGTCACGAGGTCAGGTCAGGTCAAGGTCAAGGTCCACGGTGATTGTCACTAGACTCCACCTCTCGAAAGGTTCCGCCATCTTTGGTTACATGGCCATTAGCTAGTTCGGTTTGTTCCGTCATTGGTTCGGGTTTTTGCTCCTCCTCTTCGTCTAGTTCTCTCTGTTTGCGCATGTCCAGCGACAGCCAGACGCATGCGCCCGCACACATAACCACCATGACGAACTGCACCAGAAATATTGCACCAGGAAAGGTGTTGATTGTCCTTGCGTAGAGGTCATTGGCCACCACGCTGCCCAGACAGCCAGCCAGCAGCTCCCCTAGGAGCATGAGGGAGAAGATACGCCCCTGCTCATCATTGCTCAGAACCTTGCTTATAACAGACTTGTTGGCCGCGTAGAGTATACAGTGAGGCGTCATGACCACTGCCCCTACAACAATCACCCAGCTTTCAGAGCCGAACGTCCAGAAGAGTCGCGCAATACCCGCGAAAAACAGCCCGAAGATAATAAGAGAAGGATCCTTCCAATGGAAACGATTGACTAGCACACGGATGGTGACGAATATATGTGGAAGTTCTAGTGCGGAGTAGATAAGGTAGACTATGGGGAAGTAGGATTCATCCCAGAAATATGGCTTGCCTTCGACCATCACCTGAAGGATATCCATAAAGCTGACGTTGAGGAACTTTGTGGCGAAGGACAGAGTTACTAAGAGTATGATATAGGCTCTGGCGTTTCCCTTGCGCTTCTGGGCTACCACCGACCAGGCGTCACGAATGTTCTGAAGGTTGCAGAAGTTTTGTTTGGTCTCCTCGGGTTGGGGGTGGACCCGGTCAGAGAGAAGGAAGGTCAGACCAAAGGCAAACGCCAGCAGAAGCATTACAACAAGCAACATGTTGATGAGCCCAATACGGTGAAGCAAAGTCGAATAGAGGACATTGCCAACGATATTCCCTAGGCTCACCATGCCGATAAGATTGGCATATCTTTGGGTGCGGTCCTTTTCCGGTGTGACGTCACTGATATGACCGTAAATCCCAATTTGGCCAAGCATACCCTTACCAAACATACCATCCACGAGGGCGCCCACGAGAATCAGATTCACTCGCCCAGACCACATGGTCGCCCCGGTTGTCATGGTGATAAGAATCGCGAATATCATGCCCGCGAAGCTTATAAGTATGGGCGGTTTCCGGCCGACCCTGTCGCTCCACGCGCCTGCGCAGATGATCGGCAGAAAAGATGGCGCTGTTCGCAGGATCTGATGGTACATGAAGTAATGCGCCGAATCTTTCTGCGCATCTATATAGAGCTGTGAGGTCTTGTCGACCGAGCACGTGGTGGCGTAGGGGGATATTTTGGTGGCACATACTGTGTCTATGATCAGCTGTCGTGTGATGGTGAAGAATGGGCGGCGGCCTATGGACCACAGCAGGAAGATCAGCTCTGGCAGGAAGTATAGGAAGTTGTCGATGAGTTTCCGTCTCAGAGACTCAGGGGGAAGTTTTATTTTCATGGCGTGCTCTCGTAGCCTTTCTATCCCTCTCTGCTCCTCGACAAATCTGCAATGGAACAGAAAAACAAATTAAAACAATATATCAGTGTAGTGGACAAAGTAGCTCAGTTGATTAGCTATCGGACTAGTAATCAGTAGGTCGTTGGTTCAATTTCCGGCCGAGGCACTTTGGTCTGTCCTTGGGCAAGACAGTTAATTCCATATTGCTTCAGTCTACCCTACCCAGCTGCAAAATGGGTACCTAGCATAATTAAGGCAGTGCTTAGAGCTTGTGCGCTATATGCTGCCAGTTGCTCTGGTATATCCCCCGGGGGATTGAAATGGTTTATGTGTGTACGGGCCTGCTTGGGGAGAAAGGTCGTGTGAGCGCTCTGGTGGATACAAGACAATAAACCGAATACATTTACCTTTGCCCGTCCGATACTTTGACATTCAAATATGAATATTTCATTTTTCCCTACATTTCGGCAAAAAGCTTGTTCTTTACCATTACCATTTAAATTGTTGAAAGTATTTGCAAGCATCATCGGGTATCTTGTAATTGAACCCCTTACGTTACGATTTTCTTTTATATTATGAACTGGTTAGTCATTATTTGTTTTCGAAATGTCTGAAAAAGTGACGCTAAACGCATTGCAGAGAAAAATATCAAATAATAACCTAGGATATTATTGAATCCAACGTTGGTATCTAAACAACTCCTCTTTTACGCACATACTAGAGACAGAATACGTGGGTGATGGGTCTGTATCGCAGTGCCTGACTGCTTCGATGCAATGCATTTACGTTATGGAATGTACCCATTTGCTAAATAAAAGCAGGATATGTTATTGTTATTTTCTGTCATTCGTGTAAAACCAGAACTTTACAATAAAAAGTCACTTCTATTTGATTTGGAATAGGCATGTTGGTATCTATTATCCCTAAGAAACCAGTAGATTACACTAAAACAAACAAAAAACGTGTACTTCAAACATTTATTCATTTCTATTTGATTTGAGACAGGCATAATGGTATCAAATTTGGAATCTACTTATTTACCTGTCTATAACATATATTAATGTCCAAATATGTACAGTGTAAGTCATTCATCTTATTTCCAATAATACATGTCAATATCACAATGGCAAACGCTTGCAAAATATGCCATCCATTGGTCCACAGGACAAGCGTTTGGTTGTTCGAAATGGCAATTGCCATTTCCTTTTCAAAAGGGGTGCAGCCGTTGTTGGGAATTAATGTCTAAATGATTAGTGGAAAAGCAACCTTTTTTATAATTTTCTGCAAACTAAATGTCTTTAAGTGCTTTTCATCATATTTCAAAAGTTTCAATAATACAATTCGGAAAAATAATCAATAATAATCAATAACAACTATCAAGCATGTAATAACAACTCAATAAAATAACAAGATCGACAATATCGTAATTTTTTGTAACCTCAAATCACTCTCAATCAACTTAGGTAAGGTAAGAACTTAAAGGGGATATTGCGTTTACCTAGATGTAGCTACACACAGGTAATTCATGGCTGTTCTGGGTAGTTTCCGTAGCATGTTGTCAAGCATGTGATAGATAGACTCCAAGGAAGCTGTGGTGTATGTGATATACCCGAGGTGTAACGAGGCGAGGCGGAGCCCAGAAACGCCGAGAGTATCACATACACCACAGCTTCCGAGGGATATATGTGGCTTGTACCACAGTTGACTGCCTTCCACCACTCACAGGCCGAGAAAAGCTTGGCAGAGCACTCTTGCTAAATTCACTTGGGTAACACATTTGGGTTTTATTTAGGCAGCTTAGAAAAGAAAGGCTTGAAGAGTGTGGGCTATGTCCTATAATCCTACTCTTTTGGAGGCCTCTGATTTGGTGGAAGGCAAGCGAATGTGGTACAGTTGCACAGAACCCTGACAGTCACTCTGGGTCGGTAAACATGCTGCATTTCTTATGAATTAAGTCCAACTGTTTGTTAAAAAGCTGCCTTTTATTGAAATGTCAAAACGTATGCTTGACTCTCGGTTTTTTGGTGTCTTTTTTATTTTATTTGGATTTCCTTTATTGTCCCCTTTTCTGCCACATAAATGCTAATTCGTGACGAGCCAGTTGGAAGTGGTGGAGTAAACCGCAGTATCCGGAGAAAAGTAGCGCCGAAAGGCAACTTTTTGATACTAGATCTAGTATCACGCGTGCTGGATTCAAACCCGGGCAATGGTAAGAGACAGTGAACAGTCAATGGCAACGCCGTAGACCGTAGACCACTGGGCCATCAGGTCAGGCTCTCAGTTGTTGTCGAGAAACCTATTCACCGTGGATACCTTAAGTACAGCAATGTCGAACCGTTCGTTCCACATGCTTTATAAATTGAGAAAGCAACGTAGGTAGGCACTTTTGGGGATAAGGGTATTTCATATACATACTGTGTATACCTATCCTGCTACTCACAGGTAATTCATAGCTGTTCTGTATAGATTCAGTAGCACGTTATTGCATATCTGCAAATGTTTTTGAACAATGGCAGCACTCCGGGCATGTTACATGCTGCGGTTCTTATGAATAAAGTCCAATTGTTTTTTTCATAAAATTGCTTTAGATTGAAATACCCATTTTGGCGAATGGCTGAAAGATAGGTACGGTGGAGCGCTTTGTAATCTCTAGATCTCATCATTTTATATTTACAAGTCAGCTTGAATGATTTTTGTGAGTATGAAGATCATTGCATATATAGCCGAGTTGAAAGCACATCTTTTTATATGCCATTGAACTTAGCATTGGGTATTGCAATAGCGTAAAAGATTGAGTAAAGCGATGATTATGAGCTCAACGCACAGTGTGTGCTTCTTAATATTGCAAAACAAACCTGATTGTGACATCAATGAAGTTTCTATTTACTTTGCATGTATTGGCGAACAATAGAGCTCTGATGACAATGAGGAGGTGGATGGAAGTTTTGACGCTGATTGATTATAGGTCCAGGATCCTGTCAGGATGATTACCCAGAGGAGTTACGGGAATAAATATGTCTAATGCTCCTGCCTCCTCGCCGCAACTAAACGCCCTGCCATTCAACAACAATAGTCCTAATGAAGCGGATAATACGACACGTGTTTTCATGTGCATGGTATCATCTCTCTCTCTCTCTCTCTCTCTCTCTCTCTCTCTCTCTCTCTCTCTCTCTCTCTCTCTCTCTCTCTCTCTTTCTCTGTCTCTGTCTCTGTCTCTGTCTCTCTCTCTCGCTCTCTTGCCCTCTCTCTCTCGCTCTCTTGCCCTCTCTCTCTCTCTCTCATGCATTTTGTTAAGGTAAAGTTTGAACGTTTTTCAATATATCAACTTTTTCTCTTAGCAGAGCATTTGCAATTATCAATAATGATAATAATGATAATGATGATAATAATAATAATAATAATAATAATAATAATAATAATAATAATAATAAAGGTTTAGTGACCACACTTAGAAGCATGAAGAGTGTTAAGTTCCACAGATATCTGGATTCTACAAACCTATCTATCAGTATATATATATATATATACACACATACATACATACATACATACATACATACATACATACATACATACATACACACACACACACACACACATATATATATATATATATATATATATATATATATATATATATATATATGTATATATATAAATATATATATATATATATATATATATATATATATATATATATATATATATATATATATATATATATATATACATATATATATATATATATATATATATATATACATATATATATATATATATATATATATATATAGGTGGCACAGCTTTCCTGATTACGCCAAAAGTATAAAAAAAAGTACAGCGACCGACATATTATTGGCAATTGGCGAGACATAACCTGTACACGGCCAATAGATTACCGTTAATTCGAAATGCCTAAGCCTTGACACCAATGCACATCAAGCCCAACTCTTTGTACACTGTCAAATGTTATGCTATTCAGACACACGGAAAATCCATCCGCATCGTGGCATTCCTCAGACTAGCTGCAGGCTGTGTTGACATTGCACTCAGCCTATTGCCTCATACAGTGCTCTCACCATTTACTTGTCCATCTATCTAGAGACTATCTGTGCAAACATCCATGTCATTTCTGCTGAACTTTGATACGTCTACCATACACATGGTCCGAAACATCAGTCGATAATAATATACAATATTCTGACGAAATTCTTCTTCGAAAAGTTATTTTTTCCTGTTAGGTTTTGCCATTTTTCTTGAAATATTTTCAGACATTTCTCTTTTCGAAGATTTATTGACAGTTGGCAGGCCATGTGTGTACTGCAGATAAACATGGGTTGAGAAGATCAGATGATTATTGTCAAACGTCTTTATGAGTTTACAGAATTACCTATCTAATAAATACTAATAAATAATAATAATCTTTATTCAAAGAGGGTAACTCAGTCCAATGGTAAGGATACCTCCTGAGACCCTCTGAAATTATGCTGTTGCAATCCACCCTTTTGGTAAGTAAAATTATGTTCTATTCCTGTCCGTGGTACACGAGGTAATGGTATACGAGTACCGGTATATCCAGAACAATTAAAATTCTTTTATTTACGAAAAATTTGCTTAGTGCAAGGGTGAATTATTTTTAGGTTACACCTCTATCAGGTAGTATTGCTGTTATACCATTATTTGGATATACACTGCTGAGATTTTCCAATTTATATTTTAAGTGCCTTACCAAAAATCTAAATTGAATAATCCCCCTTGCTGACTTGTTGCGGTTTAACCTAAACGTAGTTAAAAACCCTGATTTTGAGTATTCTTAACAAAGGAACATAGACCAATATTATGAAAGCATCGTTTTACTACAGCTCAGAAGATAGACTAATGCAATTGTGATTCACGCAAGAGATATCGTAACATTGCATCGCGCTAACCATGCGGAAAACAAGCTTCATTTTGCTCTCCCAAGAAAGACATTGTGTTGGGGTTAGGGCATCGACCAGGCTTTGATCATTCTCTGCGACGGGAGAATAAAATATCTAGCCGGAAGCTCTTCAACAAAGAGATCTAGAGAAAGGAACAGATAAGCAACTTATAAAACACACAATAATCCCACAAAACACAGATAGCAAATGTGCTTACTCTAGTTGAAGTGTAATTTCTCGCCACATCATGATATTAGATGTTTGTAGCGACTTCATACGATGCAGAATCTTGATTCAGTATTAGGGTAATCGAGCATGGAGAAAAGAGATCATTCATGGAAATATATGGGGTAATACTCCAACTGATTGATGCAACTCACAAATGACTATACAGAACCAATTGAACATTGGAAAACCTACTATGGAAATCGTGCGTGTAAAGAAGATTTGTATAGATGGGACTAAATGTGGCAGACATCACTAGAGTTACGGAAATAATGATAGAAACGATTAGGAGAAACTATTAATGGTCACACGATATATGATCAGAACAGCCCATATGTCTATTAGTTTGAGCAACGCCAGAAAAGGCGCGATAAGTCGTTAACAGCCGATTGCTTCAATACGATCAATTTGAATACAATTTGCCCTTACTATTTATAGTTAGATTTGTACAAATATAAGCATCAAGGTATAAAGTTGTTGACATAGAATGACTAGTATTTTTCACATGTACGTCTCTCTACCTCTCTCTCTCTCTCTCATTTATATATATACTATATATATATATATATATATATATATATATATATATATATATATATATATATATATATATATATATATATATATATATATATGTATGTATGTATGTATGTATGTATGTATGTATGTATGTATGTATATATATATATATATATATATATATATATATATATATATATATATATATATATATATATATATATATATATATATATATATATATATATATATATATATATATATATATATATATATATATATATATATAGTGATAGTGTGCAAAACTTCAAGAAACAGCTGAAAACATTGCTATTTCGAAAGGAGTTTAATTGACTATATGGACCATGACAACTGTCCAATGACTCAAAAGCGGTGGAAAGGGCGCTATATCAAATATCAATTATTATTATTATTATATATATATATATATATATATATATATATATATATATATATATATATATATATATATATATATATATATATATATATATATATATATATATATATATATATATATATATATATACGTATATATACATATACATATATATATATATATATATATATATATATATATATATATATATATATATATATATATATATAATATATATATATATATACACACACACACACATATATATATATATATATATATATATATATATATATATATATATATATATATATATATATATATATATATATATATATATATATATATATATATGTATGTGTGTATGTATGGTATGTA
This sequence comes from Maea johnstoni, assembly GCA_963942565.1. Lineage (NCBI taxonomy): Eukaryota > Metazoa > Annelida > Polychaeta > Spionida > Magelonidae > Maea > Maea johnstoni. The sequence goes on along the minus strand of CAWWDR010001026.1, from coordinate 10,394 downwards.
TGTTTTATGTATGTATGTATGTATTTATCCATGTATTTATACGTGTATGTGTATACATTAACTGCTCTGCTGAAAACCCTCCTGAAACATCCTCTTTTGTAGTCACCCCCTCTCTCTCCGCCACACATACACCAATACAGGTGATCAACCACAGCATTGGTAAACATGCACTGCTCTACTTATAATTGTTTTTGAAAATGTAATTTCCCCTTTGCCTGTGAATCTTTACATGGGTCCGCGAGGGAACCAACTGATTGCTGATGTCCACATTATGTATGCATACGATACGAGTCTATTTCCCGGCCCAGCCTCGCATGGGAAGTTTGTCAACTCCTGGGACACACACAGTCGCAATAAAAACAAATACAACGATAAAACATAATTCCCCAGGTTTATATTATACAGAAGGGGATTTGATTTCTTAAACTTGAAAATATGATATCTAATGCTTGTTTTTTTTTATTATAGTAGTGGGGCTGCTCCCATTGCAAAACGGTCTTATGTATTTTGAATCAAATACTCGCTGTTTCACGCCAGAGCGCGAAGTTTGGTGTTCGAAGAAGACCGCAAGAATGTGACGGCTTTTTTTTAATCATTTTGTATTGACCAATTTAACCACCAGCAGCATTAAGTTTAACAGCCGATAAAACTTTACACAACAAATACAGACATTATGTCTTTATTGTCCTCTTGGGAACCACCACCTTAAACTGTGGACGTTATGAACTACAAGCTGTACACGTTTAGAGCTTAGAGTTTATCCGTTCTCGTCGAAAACTGCTTCCAGACTTTAAACAGTTAACAGTCACTGGACCATAGCGGAATTACAGATTTTGAAGAAATAATTTTCTTTCCTAGATCTTTCAGTGATTGTGTAAGCTAATAGGAGCATGAATATAAAGAAAACATAATATACCAAGCTAATTAGTTAGATTGAGATGCTTGTGTCCTTTAATGTGGTGTGATTCAAAGTAAATTAAAGCAGTGACGGTGTGTTCTTTCTTTTTCAGAGAGTATTCAGAGAATGTAATGTGAGTGAATGATCACCATCCATAATATAGCAATCAATGTGATGATGAGACGTTGTAATCATTAAAGTACTCATGTTCATCGATCGCCCGCGGTACCACCGGCTGATGTTCATCGATCGCCCTTCCGTCACCAGCTGGGGCGAAGCGCCTTCCGTCATGCGACCGGAATTGTATCTTTATTTATGCCTTTATAATTCTTACTCCCAATAGTTAACCATGCAAGACATATTTCTTCAGACAACTAACTTTCAACGAAGCATTTTCTTACTGGTGATTGTAAATAAACGGGTTCGTGTTCAACACGTTTCGTATTTCATATCAAGTAAGATTTGAAATACTCACACACAGCTGGATCACATACACACACCTACATACACACAACACGAGTACGCACATACATATTTATGTCAAGACTACATAAATATATAAGTACATATATACTGTATACATGCATACATATGTACACACAGTACAGACATTTAATTCATGCACCAGTTTAACGGACGTCTGCAAGTACCTGGCTGTGAATCATCAATGGATAACAAGTCAGAAAAAGCCAAGCACATCATGACCCACGTAGCTTTCTAATCAAAGCTACGTTCATTTGTGAGGTCATCCATGCATCCATGTCCACGAAACTGTGTAGCAATCGGGCAGTCGTGTTTTATGACCGAGTTGCCTGGGCATTTAGTGCAAGAATTAAATGTCAGCACTGTAGGTACGTACACACATACATGCACACGTACATGTACATACATACACACATGCATACATACATACATACGTACACACATACATACATACGTACATACATACATACGTACATACATACATACATAAATGCATGCGTGCATTCTAGAGGAACTAGATGTCTATACTAAAAGTATCATGATTCAATAATGTTAGATGTTCAGTAGGCACTATTCAAAACTTCGAAATATCACTGAAAGCATCATTTTCTGAGTGAGGTACCCAGCTTTCAGTGGATGAGCCAACCACTATTCTTAACCACGAGTATGTTGAATAAAAACAAATATGGGCAGAGCAGTGTTTGGATTTAGAATTTCGTTTATTGTCAATTTGTCGGCGAGATAGTGTACACTTGGCAGAAGCAAGTCGTAATATAGCCCGAGTACCCTGGGGAACCACCAACTAACCCACAGTCACTGGTGACTTTCTCACATTCTAACAAGAGTAGTGTACAGTCCAATACTTTGGCAGCATACATTCCAGCGACGGCTCATAAACATTATCTTAAATTTCAAGATGTACAATTGTACAAATGAATTTTCTAGTATTTTGACATGAGAACGGACAAATAGTTTGCTTATACAATAGAAACTACACATATCGGGTAAGAAAATGCAAATACAACTATGAGTGTATTGTTTGACCTTAAAGTACGGTTTTCACTCTTTGGGGATTCCTTAGAGCAGGATGGTCGAGGTTATGTTGATACAAATACCAAAAAAAAGAAAGAAATTTATCGGTGGCTCTATGTGTGGGGCCGCTAAGTAACCGAGTTATTATAATGATATTGTGATAGGGAGGTATCCCCAAATATATGTGTATCTCCCCCTTTGGTTTAAAAGGTTTGCCTCATGGTAAATAAACTATAAATGTTATTTTTACATAGCGTCAATACCCCTTATCAAGTTTGGGCATGAGTTGACTGAACTCATATATATATCTATATATATATATATATATAATATATATATATATATATATATATCTATATATATATATATATATATATAAATGTATATATATATATATATATATATATATATATATATATATATATACATATATATATATATATATATATACATTTATATATATATATATATATATATATATATATATATATATACTATATATATATATATATATATATATATATATATATATATATATATATATATATATACATATATATATATATATATACATTCACCTCAAGATTTTTTCTCAGAGTATGCGATCAATGTCATACCTGTGTGTTGTGGTTCCTTGTGTGTACTCTTGATACATTGAGTGGTGGACCTCATCAAGTCCGTCATATCGAGGCCCATAGGGATCATCGACACTAATAGATAGATCTACTTTTTGTATAAGGTGTACTCCAGTTACTTTGTAGACTGACTATCTGGGGGAGCTGTGATGTAATGAATTCCTGTATGAACACTCTCATATATGGAATACCCACATGTCCGGCTGGATTATATTGTCTGCCTATCATATTGGTGTTGCAGATTTGTCAAACATTCCGATAATGTTCCCGACATTCATTCGACCAGAAGTCTTTTCATCTAGCTAACACAATTGTTGCCAAATGCTTGGCAGCGAATACAATGTATACAATTTGTTGCAGTGGTAGATTAGTACATGAATTAGAATACCACTACTCATATGGCGCTTTTGGTGACGGGCTAGACGCTAATATTACGAAAAATGGATCGATTAGATAAATATAAACTCGCTAATAATTCGAACTTTACAGTATATATATATATATATATATATATATAATATATATATATATATATATATATATATATATATATAATATATATATATATATCATATTATCTGCCTATCGTATGGGTATTGCTGAATTGTCAAACATTCCAATGTTCCCACATTCATTCGACCAGAAGTCTTTTCATCTAGCTAACACAATTGTTGCCACATACTTGGCAGCGAATACAATGTATGAAGTGTGATGACCTGCAACAAAGATTTCTGCGAGTCATGTACTGTCTATTATTGACTGATGATGTTATCTCACCAGCGGTGCGCAAAGCCCTACAATATACAGTACAGTCCCTAGATAGGTTATTGCCCTCATGACTTGGTATTTGATATTTAGCTAAATCAAGCAAGCTTCTGATGATAAACTACTCTAAGTGGACACAGTTTTCTTTTAAATTTCGGTCTCTAAAAGGTACATTTCCAGACCATGTTTTGTCTGGATAATTGCAATATCGAGATCAGTAGTTTTTAGATCTTGGTCTGTGGTAATAGGTGTCTTAGGTTAAAGAAAATGTAAATATTGCCTGAGACGAAGGTGAAATTTATCTGTCTGTCTGGTATTTCAATGTACGCCTATGTGATCATCTGTACATCCTATATTCTTTATATGTAGGCTTATATGCTGGCTGTAACAATTGGCCATTTTCGTTGGATTCTTTGATTGAACTTTTGCCCTTTGATGTAGCACCACATGTTAAATATTTTTTCATTTCTGCAAAGGCATGCTTTTTTTATTAGTTCCTCGTATCCACAATCAAATGTCAATAACAATTACTACCATCAATATTGAGTGAAAATGTGAGACATTTATATCTCATAAGTAATTAGTAGTTGTGTAATATTATCTTCCAGGTCACCATATAGACATTTTATTATGGATCGAGTAACACAAAGAATCTGTCTACCTACGTCAGCAAGCAAAGTGTTCACAAATACTTGTTATCTACTTTGTATGAATTATTACTTCATCAAAAATGGCCTCAGCCTAGTATTCTTGAGATCACATGTGATCAAATACTGCACGTGTTACATCGAAAGTTGTCATTAACAAACATAGACACGATGGTAGTAATATGAAAATAATTTAAATTCTCAAATCAATGGTCAAAGAAATGAAAGTCGACGAATATGAATGTGAAGTGAATCAAAAATTATAAACGTCATGAACGATGAACTTACTTTAAATAAATACAAATCATTAACAAGAGATTGGATTAAAAAGTGCTAGACCCCTGGAAGCGAGAACCCCCCCCCCCCCCCCCCCCCCCCGCTTCACATAGATTCGGTTCCATGTACAATCGGCTCCAACTCTGTATTTTTGCTAGGTTACCAAGCGGTCTAACCTACGTAAATGGCTAATAACGATTTTTCTTTAAAAATGCAGAATGAGACGATAGATCCATGTGTTTTGATCACCATATCTACAGCTGGTCCTGTCCAATTTGAAAACGACAATGAGAATTTCTCTCAAACTTAAATCTGCAATGTGTATATCATTTTTCTATTTTTGTCAATTCTTCCGCTCCTAAATATTCATTACACATTTCCCCTTTTCTCAAGAGATGACGATATTATCGAATCTTCGCACATAAAAGCCATATGGCCCTAAAGGCGTACGATGAATCCACGTATAACGAGCTTCTTCGTTTTGATAAAGTTGTGAGGTTTGCAGCAGCAGCTGCTGTATTATTGAAAAGGTGATTGATCTCCGATGATTAAGTATAGTAGATATTGTACATTTCACAACAGGTCTGTGAGTCCGCCATTGATTTCTTACGCTCTGCTACGTCCGTAAGGAATTCCCACGTTTAACGTTTACGTATTATGACACACAACAGAGAAACGAAAACAATCTTTCCATCTATCAATATGAGCAATCAAGCGGTCTGCATCAGCGAGTCGAGAGTAATTCAAGACTGTTTAGATATAGTACATACTATAGAATCCCACATAGTACACGCCTACGCTTTATGTAAGAGGAATCATCCTTGATCCACATTTGCTTTGAGTTCTTGTTGTAAACGTATACAGTGTAGAGGGATGACATCTTCGCTTATAACAACCTGTGAATAAAGTATACGTCTAGAAAGTATCTGAGGAAAGATTTATAGTTGGCTTCTGATTATTTTCATATAATATGATTTGAATATCTTCTAGTTTCCTAAAGATGCTTTTGTTGATAAAATTTACAAGCAGAAATCTTCGACCTCACTCTCACATCTTTTTGTCTATCTAGCTATATACATATATGCAGACATAAAACTGTGTAAAGATTTATAATCAAATACTTCTCTTATGTATGCCTGTCTATCTAGCTATGTGCATATATGCATACATACATACATACATATATACATATTAACGCACATACTTACATATATACGTAGATAGGCACATACATACGTGGGTATATATTTACACACACACACACATACACACACATATATATATATATATATATATATATATATATATATATATATATATGTATATATATACTATATATATATATATATATATATATATATATATATATATATATATATATATATATATATATATATATATATATATATATATACAAGTGTGTGTGTTTGTGTCTGTAAAGATCGATTGGTTTAATAAGATGTATATGCAGAAGCCTTCATATTGATAGGATACCTTGTGTGGTATGCTAGATTCTACATTTTTATCAATTCACTCATCTAAAACAGTCAGGACTCTGTTGCAGCATTTCTGCGACCTCAAGTTCCCATGGGAAACGAGGATGACTTGGCAGCATGTTGCTTATCTAAGCATAAACTTGACAGAGCCATGGATATTGTGTATCAACATGGGCTCGCTTGGTGATATGGTTTCAATGCGAAAAACTTGAAAGAATGGGATTCCAATCTTTGATGAAAGCAAAGAGGAGGTTTCACAGAATGCTATTTAGAGATATTTTGACTAGGGTCAGATATTTAGGCCCTTGAATGGCAATTCTATGATCATGTTGCCATTGCAGCTGAATTTCTGTTAATGATGCGATGGCCACATGGAGACATCTATAGTAAGAAGAGCATTAGACAACTATGGAGTCTCAACCACCCAATTGGATGATGATTGCAGATTAACGATAACTCTCTTTATAAACAAATACATTTGGTCTCTTAGTTCAAGCACCACATTTATCATTATTATCATAATTATTATTATTATTATTATTATTATTATTATTATTATTATTATTAATAATAATAATATTATTATTATTATTATTATCGTTAGTAGTAGATGCAGAAGCATATATGTTTATGTATAAACAAATAACAATTACGTGAATTCTTCTTTATACCATTTTGCGAATGTTTTAATTAAACAGTTATTTCTATAAGGCTTGGTATTGACGAAAAAATTGACTACCTAATTCGTCCTAAAACCTGGGGTGTTGTCCTCCCAGTCCTAATTAATGAAAGAATGCGTGAATAGAAATGAAATTATAATGTAGCATATATATATATATATATATATTTATATATATATATATATATATATATATATATATATATATATATATATATATATATATATATATATATATATATATATATATATATATATGTGTGTGTGTGTGTGTGTGTGTGTGTGTGTGTGTGCTGTCAATAGAGATATATTCATACACATTTTAATGTTGATACTCAAAAGCAAGTTGGGTATGAAATCTGTTGATGCTTCCGCAATACACATAGGGAAACACAGGAACAAAACCACTTCTACTAATATGCTTATCAAAATATTATCTTAGTTCACCTCATCAGCCTTTACTAGTTGGCTGGGAAATAATGGCCCTGCCCCAGTGAACATAATGATTTCCGTACCCCCTCAAACCCGCCTTGATCAGTGTGCATTGATCCACAGGCGTGTGGGCGAGCCACATGACATATTATATATATATATATATATATATATATATATATATATATATATATATATATATATATATATATATATATATATATATATATATATATATATATATATATATATATATATATATATATATATATACAGAACTGCATGCTTCAGGACAGGTGGGTTTACAAGTTTCAGTTATGCTAGCCACTGTTTTTGTCTGACTTTACCAACAGTAAATATATGAAAACTAACTCTGCTACCCTGTCTTTTTGTACAGGCAATTGCTGCACATGATTTCAATGTTTTCCTATTTGATGCAAGTTTTAATGCAAATTTCGAAGAGAGTTCTTGTGAAGAGCACTGCAGTCTATGATGCGCTGCTTAGAGAGGGGGGACAGGAAGTGGCAATGCCACCCCTTGAGTCACAGCTGATAATAATAGCTGCTAGCATGGGCTGCCAGGGGTTGGGCAGGCTGATGTCAATACGTTACGTAAAAGTCTCCCTCCATGGGATCACTGAGAGAAAAAGGAGGACAGCATCCTATTCCTGAAGGGTATTACTTTCATATAAGCTATCATGTATGTGAGGCTTTAGTTCCCCTTTAACATTATAAATAATAGCATATTCTATTGCATATAACTCGCAAGTTGAAATAAGGTTTCGGAAGCTTTCATTGAGGGAGCCAGGATAACCATATCATCTGCATCACTGAAATTATTCATCTGAATTCCACCCATTTTACAACCCAGTTTTTGTTGCATTTAATTCCAAGTTTAGATCAACAATATATACATTAAATAACAAGGGAAATAATATGCTTCCCTGGCGCACCCCCATTGCAGAATTGAAAAAGAATTCTGAGCAAGTATTTCCCCATCTCACACAAAATGATTGATTACGGTACCAACACACCGGTACTTTGACTAGATAGGAGGGCACCCAACTTTTGAGCCGCTTGTTAAAAAGGAGTCCAGTGGTTTACCCTATCAAATCTTTTGCTTGCATCAATGTAACAAGCAAACACAGGGCTTCCATGTCTGATGCAGTAACGGACTACCCCTTTGACCCTTATGCTGCTGGTGGCCAATTTTGCCAATTCAAAAAGATGCAAACACACTGCAAAATGCTCGAAACCCTGGAACATGGGTACTCATCTGACAGTACTCGGCGAGAGCTGTCCAATGAGTACCAACATGTTTAGAATGTTTTTAAAAGTCTTTCCATCCTTGTTCTTTGGACGAAAGTAGCCTCAGCATTGGGAGGGTTAAAAGCAAATATACGCTGATCTGTTGATCTGGTGAGTGTTTAGGTTTGAAGCCAAACTGATTATCATTAGTTTTCAAATATATATATATATATATATATATATATATATATATATATATATATATATATATATATATATGTATGTATGTATGTATGTATGTATGTATGTATGTATGTATGTATGTATGTATGTATGTATGTATGTATGTATGTATGTATGTATGTATGTATGTATGTATGTATGTATGTATGTATGTATGTATGTATGTATGTATGCATGAATATATATATGTATGTATGTATGCATGTATGCATGTATATATGTGTGTATGTGTGTGTTGTTTGTGTGCATGTGTGGGTGTGTGTAATAGAAATGATAGTAAAAAGGAAATCCGACTGTTTTCTCTTTAATGATCAAGGGCACTTGTTTATTGCAGTAGATAAGAGTGATGAGCAGATGTTGCGTCACTAAGATGCACTGCATTGTAATACACCTGTCCTTTGATATAAACACGCCTTTGATATATGAAGCAATGTAGCACCTGCCCTTATCAATAGACTGTAACTGGACTACAAAGGGCAATACTTGAGAAGGACAATGAAAGGCTAGCAGCATGAAATATGATAACTCTAAGAGCAGTGCGTGTTCATGCAGATTGAGTTTCAAATAACTAAGAATGTTAAATACCACGTACAGTTCAAACGGCCAGTGTACACTACAAAGAGTTAAATTGCCTTGAGTACAGGTGATGACATGTAGGCATAGATACTTATAAAAATAGTTACTCTGAATTATTATCACATTAGGGAAAGCCTTATATGTGTGTATCTACTTGAATGAATCTATAAAGAAACTTTACCAATATATGGAAGTGTTTGTTGTATCAAAAAGTCTCGTATTGATTCGAATGAAGTATACATACCTACGTAGTATGCATGTTTATGTATACTCATGTGCATGTATGCATTTATGTATTCACCTACCGCATGTATGTATGTATGTATGTGTGCGATTTTCTGTATGAATGTATGTTTGTATGTATGTATGTGTGTATGTATGTATGTATGTATGTATATGTAAATGTATGTATGTATTAAATGTTTATGTATGTATGTATGTTTGTATGTATGTATGTGTGTATGTATATATGCAAGTGTTTATCTGAAGGGAGATGGATGGGTATGTGCCCAGGCATACATATGTGTATGTTAAGCACTATGCATTCCTTATACAATACACATACATCAACAATATAATACACGAAATTCTAGTCTTCATGTGGGTGTGAAGCGGCATGTGATATTGACTCTGAGTTTTGATATCCGCATGTTCTAACATCCGCTGTAATTTGACGTAGTAGGTATTAGGTGATTGTAGGTACAATGAATAGAACAAATTTTCCATTCGTGTTATAAATTCGGCCCATATTGTTCCATTAATATCATATCTAACAACACCTGTCAGAAGATAACACATCTTAGCGTGCAACGAAAATGCCATTAAACCTTCATTTATAAAGGTGATAAAAGCTTATTCCACTGTTATTCCACTAACCTTAAAGTAGTGCATGTGTTTCTTACACAGATATGCATCTGTTCTACCTATAAATACTCTATACCTGTGATGATGGCTGATATATCTATCTACGCACGCCCCTATCTTA
>CAWWDR010001025.1:17500-18881 GCA_963942565.1 Maea johnstoni | reverse complement strand
CTTTTTAACTGCAACAGCTTTAATATACGCTATTGGAGCTGGAATTACCGCGGCTGCTGGCACCAGACTTGCCCTCCAATGGGTCCTCGTTAGTGGATTTACTTCGTGCTCATTCCAATCACGGGGCCTCGATAGAGTCCCGTGTTGTTATTTTTCGTCACTACCTCCCCGAGTCAGGAGTGGGTAATTTGCGCGCCTGCTGCCTTCCATAGATGTGGTAGCCGTTTCTCATGCTCCCTCTCCGGAATCGAACCCTGATTCCCCGTTACCCGTTACAACCATGGTAGGCATAGCACGTACCATCGTCAGTTGATAGGGCAGACACTTGAAAGATACGTCGCGCGGGTGCGCGATCAGCCCAAAGTTATCCAGAGTCACCACCGAGAGAGCGACGCCATCCGTGGGGACGACGCGCCCGATGGTCTTAGTCTAATAAAAGCTCCCTTTCCAGAGGTCGGGGATCTACAAGCATGTATTAGCTCTAGAATTACCACAGTTATCCAATTAAGGATGAACGATCTAATGAACCATAACTGATTTAATGAGCCATTCGCAGTTTCACCGTTCGAAGGTATGTACTTAGACATGCATGGCTTAATCTTTGAGACAAGCATATGACTACTGGCAGGATCAACCAGGTAGCTACCAGCCATGTGGATACGGACGTACGGACTGACGGAGCATGCCAAGGCTCGCGTCGGCTGGCAGCTACCTGGAACAAGTAACTGTTTGTGTCGTTGGGGAAGCCCCCGCTGACTGCGCCTGTGGACGGGCGCTTGGCCTGTTCGCTCGAGAGCGGAGGCCGTTATTGAGCAAAGATTGCTCGTCGTTGTTCGTGTGAGCGCAGACCGACACCTCGTAGCGAGGACGGACTTCGCAAGACCAATCAGGCACGGTAATGAGTTAGAAAACAAGTTTTCTCTCAGAGACCGATCGTTCAATGCCGCTCGGGGCCGTAAGACGTCTGGACCGCGTGCTGGAGGCTCAAGTGCTTCGCAGCCAGGTGGTCACTACATCGCCATGTGGGGAAGAGTTGTCGCTCTTCTCCGAGGACGGTGCCGATGGCAGGCAACACGAATGTGCTGTCTCCAACGAGTCTCACCTCCTCCTCGTGTCTAGCCGAACGGGAGGCACGACCAGCAGATCTGTCTTTTGCGTTGATTTGCACAAGGGGGGACTTTCGACACTTTTGTCCCTCTGCGGCCAGGACATTGCCGCAGCCTGACCAAATGTATTCCGTATTGTAGAAGCACCCCCCTCCTCCGCATATATGGCAAAAAGTTTGCCGCAATTAGCGCTTTTCTCTGTTCGCGTAAGAGACAACATTGGAAAATTGCATATTTTTCGAATGAAGTCTCCAAATTTGCGCGAATGAAGTCTC
>CAWWDR010001024.1:5000-21322 GCA_963942565.1 Maea johnstoni | reverse complement strand
CTTCTAATGCTGAGACTACTTTCTTCCAATGCACGAGGACACAAAGATTTTTGAAAACCATCTAAACCCTGTTATGTTGGTATTCATTGGAAAGAGCACTGAGTGCTGAGTACTGAGAGAACTCGCTGAGTACTCTCAGATGAGTACCATGTGCCAGGGTTTCGGTCATTTTTCAGATATTTTGCATAATTTTGTTAAGGTCCAAATTAGCCACCAGCAGCATCAGTATTAATTTGACCCCCTTCGAGTTGCTCATCGTAAGTATTAGTGATGATAAGTAGTCAATGTGTGAGAGGCGGTGGACTCGAAACAACGGTGATACTTATCATAATGGTAGTAATAATCATAATTATAATGATGAGGACGATTATGATGATAAAAATCAGACAGAAGTTATGATCGTACAACTACTACCTCTACTACTATCACTACTACTACTTCTACTACTACTACTACTACTACTACTACTACTACTACTACTGATAATGACGTTAATTCCGAACGATACTACTACTACTACTACTACTACTACTACTACTAATAAAAGTAATAATAACAATAATATGTATATATATATATATATATATATATATATATATATATATATATATATATATATATATATATATATATATATATATATGTATATGTATATATATATATATACTAGTATATATATATATATATATATATATATATATATATATATATATATATATATATATATATATATATATATATATATATATGTATAACAATGAAAATAATGATGATTATAACATTATGACGATTACTTAGCATATATATTTTTCATCATAATATTCATTGTTATTATAAATGTATTTACTATCATAACTATAAGGGAACTTCCTTGCTGATAGATGCAGCGTATATGCATTGCAGTACACGGTGGCAATTTCCTTCCATTGTGGCGACAGTGACTCATGTGACAAGCCACATTCTTCAGAGAGATTGAGTTAGCCTGTGATGTAATCCACATCAAACACAATCTTGGTCATCTTGGCTGACCAGGAAATACTGCCATCTACTTGACCATTCCAGCAGGCCCCTCTAGAGCCTGCCCTTGCCAAGATATTAAAGTTCCCGTTCCCCTTGGTCCACTGACCACTGACCACAACCACATAGACGGCGGGCTCATGTAAATATCATAGCGGGCACCGGGCCAAAATCCCCCTTCCTTAGGACCAACACACTCAAAAGCGCTCTCTTTAAGAAAATTGCCAATTCGTCTGAATTTACTTCAAAGTCAGTATGCATAGGGAATTTGAGTGTAGGATGTCGTTGGCAAAATTAGCGGTGGGGCCTCGACTGATGATGTATATATTTCCTCCGGAGTTGGCAAACACCAGTCATTTCTCTTAAAGATTGATTATTAGGTAATCACGAGAGAGAGCCAAATGCTAGTCTTAAAGTCTTAAAGCCAAGGACGACCAATAGCCAATTTTGGCCGATGGCCTTCATGCATATTATCTATTCTTATTCTATTTCAAAATTCTTGAATTATTTTCTCATATGATATCATGATCGTATAGTTCAATGTTTGGATGTCTAAGCATGTTTTCTTAAGTGAAAATAATCCGTCGTGTACATATAGCAGAGTATTTTCACTATAACAATAATGCGTATTACATTTTATGATCAAGCTACATGTACATGCAGCCTTTTTTTTTTTTACCTAGAAATCCATTTGTATCTCTTGAGACATTTTTATTGTCTTCGAAGAAGATGGTGCGTTACCTACACCTTCCAAATATTTGTTTTAAGTTATTGAATGACTTTTATGTTACTCATATCAGATATCATACTTGCAACATTTGAGCGAAATCTATTTGTGCATTTTCCAAAATGGACGATATTGCCTTTCTGCATATGCATGTTTGTATAATGTGGCAGAAAAAGTAAAGATGAACAAATTTCTAATTTTCCAAATTCTAAGTATCTAAGTAAGATGCAGTGTTTATTTGACACAAACAATACCATTTTTCTATATGAAAATGTCATGAAAAGTGTCTCAGGGACAACATTTTCCGAATGAATGATTGATTGCATTTCCACCAATGAGACCATTGATGGATGCCTTTTGGCATGATGTTGCGCGCCGTTCTCTGATGGCTTATTGTTTCTTCGCATCTTGACCACTTTCACGCATCCCATAGATGTACTTTCACGTACAACTGCTCTTTCTCGGGGTGTTTTGGATAAGCTTAGCCCCTGCCTCTAACGGAGAATTAGTCGAGTGAGCTACTTTTGATTGCATTTCACGAGAGAGAGGTTTTAAGTATATTTCCCGAAGGAACACGCACAGTCGTATCACATAATCATAGACAATGTTTTTCCCACGAGTATTGCATTTGGTGGAATCTATTGAACGGAATGTAATTGCAAACGGTTGACTTGCAAAAGCATTTCCAGTTGGGTAAATTGTACGGCTCCTATATACGCCAATAACTTGTAATTACTCTCAGGCCATGATCAGAAACCTAGTCCCATAAGAGTTTTTAGTTTTGGATGCATCATGGTGGATTGTGATTTGCTGCCTTAAGGTTGTTCCATCATTCGCATAGTTTTAATCCCATTGCTCTCAATACACTCTCATCGGATATTTGCTCTCATTGTATTCATTCTAGATTTATATTCATTTCGCATTATTATACTAACTTAATCCGAACTCGTCGATGTACAAAACGGTTCTCTCCCCTGAAGAGCGAATATTATGCATGCATATTTTCACACTTCCATATATGATTCTTAACAGAAGATGTGGTAGCCTCTCTCTATCTCATTCATAACTAATTTACTGATACCCGGGAAGCATACTCTACAGTGTCGGCATTTAATTCCTGCACTAAATGCGTGGGCAGCCCGGGCATAATACACGACTGCATACTCGATAACCACCAACTTTTCTGCAAATGGATGCGACAACAGGTCCCTGACCTCACAACTGAACGTAGCTTTGATTCGCAAGATACGTTAGTTATTTATGTGCTTGGCTTATCTTTTGACCTGTTACTCATGGGTTTTAGTACAACCAGGCACTGGAAGACATCCGGTCGTCTGATGCAGGAATTAAATGTCTGCACTGTAGTGAGACTAGGACTTTCCTCTCCCTGGCAGCGTATCCTCTAAGCTAGTATGGGAAAGCATAGGTAACCCTTCTATTTTCCTTTTGAGGGCGTGTCTTAATGTCATTTGCAATGTTTTAACGTGCCTTTGAAGTAGAGTAGTGGAATTTTACGGTATGTTCAATAGATAATTTGTATTTTAATGCTGTAGCGTGTGATGGTGCATGCTTTCAAAAAACCTTCATACGGTCAAAATTAATTACTATACTCGACGTCAATCAGGATGTTATTAATCATGCAAATTATGAAAAATGGCCACATTTAATGCAGATAATTGCCTTTATTGCAATCACCTCCGTTCTCGGGAGAGCGTGCTCAAATGAAACGAGAATTAATACGGTGATTTTATTGACTAAAAGAAAATGTACAAAGATAGACAGAAAGATAACGTGACTGGTATTGCAGAAATCAAATATGAACCATCAGTACAGTTACACTATGAACGTATCATGCAGAAATTGAGGGGAAACTACCAATATTTGAACAAAAATGGTCTGATCTAATTCACATTTTAGGGTTATGTTGAAAATCTTGTCTGATATTGACGAAATTTATGGTATATCACTAAAATGTTTTATCTCATAGTCCAGAATCCTTCATAATCTAATTTTGTACAGGAATATTAATTGGCGTTTGTTGTTTGTTTTACATGTATGTACTAGTACATGTGTGTGTTTGTTTTTGTGTGTTGTTGAGAAATAGAAAAAAAACATGCGTTTTGCAGAAATTATAAAAATGGAACGAGAATGTGTTTCAAATATCTCGAGAAAGTCGAACTATGCTCAAGGTACTGTATGCAAGATGATATCATAATTCCAGGACATTGCACTGCTCATTGATCTAATACAGAGCACTGCGATGCACTGTACTTCACTAATTGTTTAGTGCTCAGACCCTATTCTCTAGAAGGCCACTGTAATAAAAGAATACGTCAGGCATCATATAAGCTCATCATGATTGTCCAAGGGGAAGTATGTTCTAGTGCAGGGGGGTTCGATCAATGAAGGTATATGTACAGTATGCTACTACGGCATCTTTGTATGTATCGCGCAATTGTATGATATTTGCTAAGGCATTCAGAAAGAGTACGTGTCCGTCATTATTGTCTAATGGGGGGTCTGTTTCGAGCATGGGGTTGGGGGGGGGGGGGGGGGATTTGGGGTTACGATCAAAGAAGGTATATGTGCTGTATACCACTACGGCATATGTGTATGTATCGCACTATTGTATGATATTTGCCAAGGCATTCAGAAAGAGTACGTGTCCGTCATTATTGTCTAATGGGGGGTTTGTTTCGAGCATGGGGTTGGGGGGGGGGGGGGGGGATTTGGGGTTACGATCAATGAAGGTATATGTACTGTATACCACTACGGCATCTTTGTATGTATCGCGCTATAGTATGATATTTGCCAAAGCATTCAAGGAGGAGTACGTGTTCACCATTATTGTCAAATGGGGGGGGGGGGGTCATTTCGAGTATAGGGGGGCTCAATCATTGAAGGTAGATGTACAGTATGCCACTACGGCATCTTTGTATGTATCGCGCTATATTATGATATTTGGCAAGGCATTCAAGAAAGAGTACGTGTCCATCGTTATTGTCTAATGGGGGGTTTGTTCTGAGTATAGGAGGGGGGGGGGGGGGCTCTATAAATGAAAGTAGATGTATGCCCAAGTAGTGAAACTGCGGCAACCGTTTATGTATCGCACTATACAACGTACATGTAATACTGTAAATCACTTAAATATGGCGTGAACATTATATAGCGTAATTACGGTATTGTCCTGGATAGCGTGATCTAAGTATAGCGGTGAACGGGAACAGCAGCAGCAAGTTCAATTAAGAATTTAATAAAGACGGGATTTTACAATAGAGCATATGGGCAGAGCGCTATTATCGCTATCTTATTGTTCCTGCTATACTTAAGTGATTTACAGTATAACATTTGCTAAGGCGTTCAACGACGGGTACATGTATGTGCTAGTCATTATTGCCTATTGGGGGTATATTTCTAGTAGAGGGATAGTCGAAGGTAGAAACATGGCTAAGTGGGGGAACTATTACTCAACTGTGTATGATTGCTTTTTGACAAGTTACACCTAGGTATTTGTACAGCCAGACACTGGCAGACGTCCGGTCGACTGGTGCAGGAATTAAATGTCAGTACTCTATGTGTCCGTCGTAATCGTCCATTGGGATGTATTATTAGCATTAGGGGATTGACAAGTGAAAGATAATTTATGCCTCATTAGTGGAACCATTGTCCATTTGTGTATTCTGAGTAAATCACACTATAGCATAGTATTTGCTTAGGAATTCAAATCTATGCTCGTATTGTTTGCCTGATGGCAAGTACGTGCAAAACACAGAGGAGTCGATTAATGAATGCAGTTGTATTATATATTTACTTAGCTGCGGATAGATACCATAGAACGTAGGTCTGTATCGAGCTT
Organism: Maea johnstoni; assembly: GCA_963942565.1. Lineage (NCBI taxonomy): Eukaryota > Metazoa > Annelida > Polychaeta > Spionida > Magelonidae > Maea > Maea johnstoni. The sequence continues at coordinate 15,722 of CAWWDR010001024.1, read as the reverse complement.
GCATTAAGGCCTTTGTGTGGATATATAGATTTCTTTCGGTTACAGACTAACATCATGGTGAAGTGCAGCAGGGAACCAGTTATTAGTTCCCGACCTCACAGTCGGACGACTAATCAACACAATGATGATAGGGTTTCAGTGTATACTAGTTGCCCTTTCAGAATGTATGGGGTATATTTAACAGAAACAAGTCACAATAGGGTAGTTAGTTGCAGTGCAAATCAATGCTAAGTTCTATTGACCTTTTTGAACTCACACATGAACGCTTACACTATATGTCTAGCTCTTATCCTGTTGGTGGCTAATTCAGTCAGTACAAAATGAGGCAAAAAACCTGGAAAATGATTGGAACCCTGGTACATTGGTACTTATCTGAGAGTACTCAGCGAAAATTATCCAATGAATACCAACACCACAGGGTTTATTTGGTTTATAAAAAATTGCATTCTTCTGCTTTTGACGAAAGTAGCCTCAGCATTTGAAGGGTTAAAAGAAACATGGTACTCACGAAAATAAAATCCCGCAAAAAAATTGCGCGAATATTCATTCACGTACTGAAGACATATTGGAACAGAGTCTCACAGTATACTACAGTGCCGACATTTCATTCCTGCACTAACTGCGTGGGCATCCCGGGCAAAATACACGACCGCGCGCACGATTGCCACCAAGTTTCCTAGGTATGAATGACCTCACAACCAAACGCAGCTTTTTATGCGCAAGCTACGTGGGTCATTGATGTGCTTGGCTCTTTTGACATGGTTGTACAACCAGGTACTAGCAGACGTCAGGTCGACTGGCGCAGGAATTTGATGTCTCTAGCCTATCTAAGAGCGTTTGACAGTGCATATTTTTCGTTGAATTTCTATGCCTGTATTTTGAGAGGGCAAAATCGTACTCTTCAAACTACTCTCTTTTAAGGAACACAGTGCTCACGAAAATAAACCCTCGCAAAGATAAAACTGCGCGAAAATTCTTTCACGTACTGAAGACATATTGAAGCGGTGTCTCAGAGTATACGAAGACAGCCACACGTCCGTAGCATGGTTTAAGGGATGACCTTTGGGCAATGAAATGTCCCTTTGGTCCGTAATAGGAGGCTGGTATCGTTAGCAGACTTAACGATGTTCGGACATAGTCAACATGCCCGCTGTAATTAGTTATGTCAAGGGTCAACATTTCAAGTATAAGCAATAACAAAAATCAATCATTGACATTTTAGTAACACGGTATATATTGGAATTTGGAATTTCGTCACTTTTTCTGCCATATTTCGGCTTAGTCGTGACCAGGCAGTTTTAACTGGTGGAGGAAACCGTAGTACCCGGCGAAAACCACCGCCTAACCCCAAGTCACTGGTTAGTTTTTCACATGCCGCGAGTAAGGTAGTAACGCAGTATAGAGGTCAGTGCTAAGTGATGAGCATACAGAATGGTAACCTACAGTACAGACATTAAATTCCTGCACCAATCGACCGGCTGTGTGCCATTGCCTGGTTGTACAAACACCCATGGCTAACATGTTAAAAGAATAAGTCAAGCACACCAATGACCCACGTAGCTTGCAAATCAAAGCTAGGTTTAGTTTTGAGGTCATCCATGCACTAATGTCCCGAAAGCTGGGTGGCAATCGGACGTGTAGTCGTGTATTATGCCCGGGTTGCCCGCGCATTCAATGCAGGAATTAAATGTTGGCACTGTATCGGCAGTATCATTTTAATATGTTATATACACGTCTATATTAGTAAGCATGTCTGTTGGGAGTCTTAGTACATGCCTTTATTTCATTTGCTTGGAGCATCTCTGAGAAGTGTAGATTTCATGTCACGCGAGATTTCATGAAATCTCGCGTGGCTTAGACACTCAGGTTCAGATTTTCCTTTTTCTTAGCTTCTTGTCCATAACTCGGGAACTCGCACAGACGAAATAATGAAATTTTATTCTCCACAGGCGGTTTAATTAGTATGTAATGAGTACGCCTCTAATCAATATGGAATGGTAATTATGATGTTGGATTACAAAGTAACTATAGAACGATATTATACTAAAACCAAGCCCTTTGGTGCATTTTAAGGACATGTCTGAAGTTGAGCTGCTAGAACGTCGTGGTTAGTCCAAATTTGACTGATACCTAAGCTATCCACTGTACGATTATGATGTTGGATTGCAAAGTAACTAAATAACGATTTCATACTAAAATCCAAGGCCTCTGGTGCGTTTCAAGAACATGCCTGAAGTTGAGCTGCTAGAGCGTTGTGGTTAGTTCAAATTTGACGAATACCTAAACTATCCACTGTATAGTTATGATGTTGGATTACAAAGTAACTAGAACGATATCATACTAAAAACCAAGTCCTCTGGTGCATTTCAATCACATGTCTGAAGTTGGACTGCTAGAACGTTGTTGTTAGTCCAAATTTGACTGATACCTAAACTGTGGTTAGTCCAAATTTGACTGATACCTATATTCTCCACTGTCCACAGGGGGTTGATTAAGGGTTCCTTGTCGTTCTATCTATTGGTGCGTTATTTATGATCCTCCGATTGATCCATACTATCAACATCGAATCAGACCTCCGGTCGCCAAGAGTCCAGTCATCAAACCCCTGCGAATATCGAACTCCAAGGCCGTAAGTGCCTTTAAATGCTTCCCAGGGAATGCTCGGGTCCCGTCGCGGCGAGGGACGCAGGAAAGTTGGATAAGAGGGCCCTGCGTTGAAATTACTAGTGGTGGGGTTCGTTGGTTGCTGGTACCTTGCGGAGAACAAAGGGATGAGGCTCGGACAACAATAGGGCGGCTTGTTTCCTGACCAGACAGATCAAAGGACACTGGTCATTGACCTACCGGGCAGCCTCAATGTCCGAGCGGTCAAAATGCATTACACACTTTGCACAGAGAACAAAGGGATGAGACTCATACACAATAGGGAGGCGTGTTTCCTGACCAGAGAGATCAAAGGCCTTAGGTCATTGACCTCCCAGGCACCGTGCGGGCAGCCTTAATGGCTGAGCGGTCAAAATGCATTTGCACTTTTATAGATAATTACATTATTTCAGTATTTGGTTTATGTTCATATTTCTTTGATTTCTTTGTGTTATATGTACCTTTCATAGCTCTATTATGGCCAATAATGATACAATACATCAATATGCATTGACTACTACCCGTATTTGCTTAGCTATGGCAACGCTGGGTGTGTTTGTCTATTCTGCAGATTGTAATAAATAATGAAGTGTCAATCTGACAGGGTCTGCCCCCATTGCCGAGCGGCGGGATGTTTGTCTATACTCTAGAATAATACTGATACGTATATTCCCAAGAATGAAATAATTAATGAAGTACCATTCTGACAGGGTCTGCCCCAATGGCCAAGCGGTGTGCCTGTTTGCATTTTCTCTAGAATACTAGTAGATAATGAATGGTCATTCTTACAGGGTCTGCCCCAATGGCCAAGCGGTGTGCCTGTTTGTTTATTCACTAGAATGCTAGTAGATAATAAATGGTCATTCTTACAGGGTCTGCCCCAATGGCCGAGCGGTGTGCCTGTTTGCATTTTCTTTAGAATACTAGTAGATAATGAATGGTCATTCTTACAGGGTCTGCCCCAATGGCCGAGCGGTGTGCCTGTTTGCATTTTTCTCTAGAATACTAGTAGATAATGAATGGTCATTCTTACAGGGTCTGCCCCAATGGCCGAGCGGTGTGCCTGTTTGCATTTTCTCTAGAATACTAGTAGATAATGAATGGTCATTCTTACAGGGTCTGCCCCCATGGCCGAGCAGTCTCATGCACTGTGTACTGACTGCTTGCAGTGAATACCTTAGTCTGTTTTATTTTTCATTTTTCAAGAATGAAATAATCAATGAAGTGTCATTACGGACGTTAAGAAATTCCATTGTTATGCCATGTGATAGGTTAAATTATCGTCTGGCTATGATATACTTGCTTGTGCTTTTATCACACTCTTTCTGACTGATAGCGTGAGTTATCAAATGATTCTTAATATAGGATGAGATATAACAATGATAATAATAATAATAATGATAATAATAATAATGATAATAATAATAATAAAAATAATAATAATAATAATAATAATAATGATAATAATGATAACGATAATAATGATAATGGTAATAACAATAATAATAATAATAAATATATTAATAAAAACAATAATACTAATGATAATAATAATACTAATGATAATAATAATAATAATAATAATAATAATAATAATAATAATAATAATAATAATAATAATAATAATAATAATAATAATAGTAAAAATGGACGTGTTTGCTAGTCAATAACTACAAAACAGTTATCTTTGAAATACATGTATGCAGTATTGTTTACATCGCTTTGTCGGCCATGAGATCGTCTGGCACTGTCACACTCCTGGGTGGTGAGTTATTGGCGATTTTCAATTCCCTATGTGAAGGTGTTGACCCCACTCAACTCTTAATTGTGATTTATTGTCACTACTAAAATCTTTGCGTTGACTTAATGATCCTTATTAATTCCGAACGATGGGTTATTGGCTCTATTTACTATTTGGGGGTACACTACTGTAATTCCAGGCGATGAGTTATTGCCCGATAACTTCCAGGTGATGTGTCAATATGTATCATGATACAATAAACGTGAATGATGTTATACTTCCAATTGTATTGTATTGTATATTGTTTACTTATTGAACAAATCATATGACTTGAAAGTAAAGGTACAAAATGAAAATCATCATGTCGTCAAGGGTTTCACCTTTTTAAACCAGATCTTTGATATCGGGTTATCTATCATATATACATGTATATGTAAATGATACGTAACTTGTTATCAATTATCTAAGAGTAACATAGGGTTACAAACCCTCACTTGAATTATAAGCTCAATTTCTGTGTTTTTCCTATTGTCCTATGTTTTAGTTTATCATACTATTACTTTGATGTATTGAGATGATTTTGTTCAATTCAAGTACAGTCAATAAACATAAAATACAATACAATTCAAGATCACTCGACAGAATGGGCAAAATGTTCCCATTGTTGACAGGTTAAAGTGACTATAAAGCGATTTATAGTTCATGAAATGTATGTACATGCACTTTTACGTTCATTAATTCACTATTATCATATGTATTATTAAGGGATTAAAGCACACGTGCTTGTCTGTTTAAATGTAGTGAAATCCAATCAATCCACCTACCCCGCGGTTAAAGCTATTATCAAGATTGAAGTGGTGCCCTATTTGCCATTATCCATTTTACCCGCTGTTGTGTAATCCCTTTTGATTAATGTGATGAGGTGCTATCTGCGGAGAGAGAGAGAGAGAGAGAGAGAGAGAGAGAGAGAGAGAGAGAGAGAGAGAGAGAGAGAGAGAGAGAGAGAGAGAGAGAGAGAGAGACTCAGAGAGAGAGAGAGAGAGAGAGAGAGAGAGAGAGAGAGAGAGAGAGAGAGAGAGAGAGATGTGCATGCTTCCGGCAATATATGAAACATGTTCAGTACTAGTGTTTGCCATCATGGTGCATTGCTTATTTTAGTATGGTTCTCAGGTAAAATAAGATATTTAGCCAATAAAAACTGAAACAAAATATATTTAACGACTGGTATATGATCCCAGGTGCTAGCAAATAACAAGGGCATCCTCCATGGCCGGATGGTCTAATGTACTGAGCCGAAACCAAAGTGTCTCATATGTGTCTTTGAAAAGGAAAAAGGGGCTAAAAATTCGAATGGACGATATCTTATGGAAATTATCGCAGCAAATGTATATGAAGGAATATTCCTATGAAAAAGAAATGAACATTGACCAATTCATAATGAAATGGGGAAACATATACAACGAATTGAAATGAGGTGATGGAAAAATACTGCATGATATGAGAAATAACTGTACAAAATGGAAATGTTCCATATGTACCTTATTTGTGTGGGTGTATATTCTGTAAAATAAAAAAACGCTAATGCACATGTTTGAATAGGTTCAAAGTTAAAAATAAAAGCACAGGCTGGCCTGCAAAACTTGACATTTGCTCTGTACATGTAGAAAATAGGGTTTTAGGTCCATTTTGTTTTAGCAGCCCAGGAGAAGAATATTAGGACACGAATAAAAAGCTTAAACTCTATATGGATGCATTATCAAAGAATGTTTCATTTCACTAACTAAGGTGATATGTTTCAACATGAAAGAAATAAAATGTTTTAATGTAACAAAAAGCCAGCAGTGCTAAAATAATTCAGTGGTGTTTTTGTATAATTTGTTGTTCCTTTTGAAGGTATTTCGGTACATATTACCTACATATTAACATAACAATTCAGGGGTGTTGTGTCAGTTTGGGTTATAACTTACAAACGTATGAAATTCCCCCAGGAAGCCCAAAACAATATTCCGCTCCGTTTTCCATAGTTTACAATTTTACAGTACATTACTGTATACTCATTAATCTAATCGCTGCAAATTGCATATTGATTGGAACTTAATTAACTCACAATGGTAAATTGGTTATTATGGAATCAGTTAATTAATTGAAATTAGCAGCTTATTCATATGAGTACTCTAGCCTTGTACTTGGACTGGGCGAGTGGTACCACACGCTAAAGCGTGATGAAAGAAAAAGGGGTATTGTATATTAACCCTCATGCTGCTAGTGGTTAATTTTGCCAATGCAAAATGATGCGAAAAAGCTGAAAAATGAATGAAACCCTGTCAAATGGGTAAGAGTGATGATAGAAAGGGGTACTGTAAATCACTTGAATATTACGTGAACATTATATAGCGCATTTACGGAACTGCCTTGGATAGCGTGATCTAAGTATAGCGGTGAACAGGAACAGCAGCAGCAAGTTCAATTAGGAATTTAATAAAGACGGGGATTTCACAATAGCGCATATGGGCAGAGCGCTATCATCGCTATCTTATTGCTCCCGCTATACATAAGTGATTTACAGTATTACATGTCAACCCTTATGCTGCTAGTGGTTAATTTTGCCAATACAAAATGATGCAAAAAAGCTGGAAAATGAATGAAACCACGTTGAAGCTGACATGTACAGATTCCCCTCTATATCTCATCATTATCGTGAATATTTTAAAGGTGTCTATCCATAGGTAAGATACATCCCACTCCCCTCATCCTACTCCCAGTCTCAATCAAGGAATGTAAGAGATATCTAAGCCCACTTCCACGGGTAAGAGTCAGGATAAAAAGGGCTATTGTATTTTAACCCTTATGGTGCGAGTGGTTAATTTTCCCAATACAAAATGACGCGAAAAAAGCTCAAAAATGAACGAAACCCTGGAAAATGGGTATCCATCTGAGAGAACTCAGTGAGAGCTATCGTATGAATACCGATATGACAGGGATTGGTCTAAGCATTGGAATGGCTATACGATGGAGTTACCATTTACAATTGTTTTAAAACAATTGTCTTTGCATCCCTGTGCTTTGGACGAAAGTAGTCTTAGCATTGGAATGGCTATACGATGGAGTTACCATTTACAATTGTTTTAAAACGATTGCCTTTGCATCCCTGTGCTTTGGACGAAAGTAGTCTTAACATTGAAATGGCTATACGATGGAGTTACCATTTACAATTGTCTTAAAACGATTGCCTTTGCATCCTGGCAGTTTAGACTTTAGACGAAAGTAGTCTTAGTGTTGGAATGCCCATACGATGAATTTATCATTTACAATTGTCTTAAAACGATTGCCTTTGCATCCTGGCAGTTTAGACTTTAGACGAAAGTAGTCTTAGTGTTGGAATGCCCATACGATGAATTTATCATTTGCAATTGTTTTAAAACGATATGCTGACGACAAGAAGTGCGTGATTACTGTGTGCACTATTCACGGCTTAATGGTCACGAACAAACTAATTTGGTATTGGCAAGTGCAACTGTTGTTCACTCATAATTATGCATTGGTCAATACTTAGGGTATATCATACGCTAGAAGTACTTGGGGGTCTTATTCTTAGAGTAATCCTAGCCGTGGGCTATAGCTGGAACAAGGCCAGAACCAATTTATTACATAGATCCATGGTTTCTAGGCATATTTCTAGGAATTACATAGCAGGGAATCTTGCCTATATGTAGGTTCTCGTCGAGTTAAATTGGTTTACCCACAACCAAGGATGTTAATACTGAGAGTAGAACAGTCATCCATGTAAATCAAAGTATCTATCACAGCCCCACCTGTCGGTTACCCACAGAACTAAATATTAATCAATGGTGAAATATCTCGGGCATTGACCGATATCTAGTAGTAGAACATAACAGTTATATGCTGTACACGTCATCTTACAAATTGGTACGTACTATATGCAACATAGGAAATACAAGAGAACAGAAAGCGAACACAAATGAATTAATAAGTAGGGGAAAATATGATATAATAATCTAAAGCTACATGTAAACGTGCGGGAAACAATTGTATTATATTGCATTGTGTTGTATGTCTATTGACTATACTTTCACGGTATACAATCATACATGACAAAACATTTTCCATTATGCAACAATACTATCATTAATCGAACAAACGATAATATAGTACACAATAAAGAACAAAACAATTTCATTTCAGAATACGCAAAAATATTACACCTCTGGTTAGCTAACTTTGAATAACAATAAAAAAAAATAATAAAAATAATAATAAAAAAAAAAATAAAAAAAAATGAATAAAAAAACACATTGAATAACAATGTAATCAATGTGATTTACAAAAGCATTACAGAGTTTTATAGATGTAAGCTATCCTCTATTAGTAGTTGCTAGATAGACTGGAATGCAACTGAGACTATTTTCCTGATACAGGGCGTTCAATAATGTTTGTTGACTATGGTAACCTGTAAATATTGGTATGATATATGTGTTGCACTTGTTTACTTACGAATGACATAGATGTTATACTACCATACTTGTCATACTTGTTTACTAAAAAAATACCAATTCTATAAGAAACCCTGCTAATTCTCTGAACTTAAAAGAAAATCTCTTGGTGAAAACAATTACCTTGTTGACCTTTCGCGTTTGTTTTAAAACGAATGCCTGAAATTGAAAAACAATGTCGAAATGATTGCGAAACGTTGGTAAGCAAGGGAGATAAATTGGATTTAGTAAATGATACTGTACTGTGTAATTCTTTGATGTGGTGTTATTGTTTGTTCATATTTTGATGAGTTAAACTTTATCAGCTTTTGATTTAACATGCATATTAGCTGAAAAACAGGAAGCGTTGTATATATATATATATATATATATATATATATATATATATATATATATATATATATATATATATATATATATATATATATATATATATATATATATATATATATATATATATATGTATATACTAGTATATATATATATATATATATATATATATATATATATATATATTATATATATATATATATATATATATATATATATATATATATATATATATATATATATATATATATATATATATGTATATATATAACGTAGGCAAATCAAAAATGGTGAAATGGTGAACTATATAAACTCCAGACTTCCAGACAGGAATTTATAAACAGCTGGGTACATAGTAAATGAATCATTCATGTCGTGCAATAGCTTACACAATGTAAAGCTGCACTGTTTTATCAGTATAGACTGGATAGATGTATTTTTAATGAGTTATTTGGTACTATTGGCAAAAGATGCAATGGAAATAATGAGGCCAATCATTTTGAATGTGTAAAGTGTCAGTACAATGATATTGATTAGTTCTTTGGTACTACTAGTATTTGCAGAAGATACAATGAAAAACAATAAGGCCAAATATTTTGCATTACTAAAGTGTCATCAAATGATATTGCATATGACCATATGCATACAAGGAGGCAGACGCGTTCATTTCAGATTCGGAGCTATACACATATTTTCCATTCGTTTAAAGGCTATGATTAGTAATTGAATTCTAACAACAATCGTATTGCATATGTGTAGGATAAAAGTGGAAACAAATTATCTGATATTTGAAGTCACACATTCTACACATTGTGAAAAGGATGCATTGCTCAATTAGGAAATTTAACATAGCTTTTTAACCCTTTTCGCAGCAGGTTGCTTATTTGGTTAACATGAAATGATGACAAAAAAGCCGGATAATGGCGAAACCATGGTAAATGAAAGTACTCAGCGGGAGCTTTCCAATGAATACCAACATGACAGGGTTAATATGATATTTATAATGTTTTGCTTTTTTGTGCATTGGACGAAAGTAACCTCAACAGCAGAAGGGTTAAAGAGAACCTGTACTCAGCCAACAACTTATCAATGTATTGACCACCATATATTCCTAGATACAGTGCCTTGGGACATCCGCACCTAAAGGGCCCACTAATAAAAGTTTATGCATTATTTAGAGGATATAGGTTTTCTAGGGGATGTAGGTTATCAGGGTATTTATGAATATGGCCTAGGCACCTTTCCACTCGGTTGAATTTGGAGAGAAAAATCAATGTTCTGTGTATTTACAACAAAGGGAAAACAATGAGCGTATGGGCGTACATCCATGCTTTTATTGAGATCTTCTTTTCCATTACATAGAACCGGATACCTCACACAATTCCTAAGTGCGTCTCGCAATCTAAGAGTTTGTTTTGTTGATATTTGCCTGAGCCACGTCTGAATAAATGCCCTACGAAATAGCTTGACAATAATGCACACACACACACACACATA
>CAWWDR010001023.1:0-29652 GCA_963942565.1 Maea johnstoni | reverse complement strand
ATACGGGCGCTTGCCTTTGTATGCACCGGTATATGTATGTGCGTGTACGTGTGTGCCAGCTGCGTGTGTGTGAACACCGTTCTGCATAGGTATTAAGCGAATCAGTGCAAGGTGTCATTTCGAATATTCTTCGCCCGGTGGGTTAAGAGTGGTATTACACCATCTTGCATAACCAAATCATGGTATCACTTAAATATACTCCTCCTGGCGGCGAATAGAGTGATATTACACACTCGTACATAAAGAAATCATTCCGTCTAGAACGCATCGTTAAAGGTCAGCCAGCGACCAATCTATGGCGACAGTACTTTCTTACTACTTGGGCATAAGAGCTTTGGAATGGATATGGAATGAGTTCCCATGTGAGATACAGAGAGCTAGAAGAAGTGCCATTTCCATATACATGTGAATCGATTAAGTGAGAGAAAAGATTTTCACACACACACACCACACACACTCATACATTCATACATACAAGCATACATACATACATATATATATATATATATATATATATATATATATATATATATATATATATATATATATATATATATATATACATATATATATATATATATATATATATATATATATATATATATATATATATATATATATATATATATATATATATATATATATATAAATATATATATATATATATATATATATATATATATATATATATATATATATATATATATATATATATATATATATATATATATATATACTAGTATATATATACCTACATATACATATATATATATATATATATATACATATATATATATATATATATATATATATATATATATATATATATATATATATATATATATATATATATATATATATATATATATATATATATATATATATACATGTATATATAATATATATATATATATATATATATATATATATATATATATATATATATATATATATATATATATATATATATATATATATATATATATATATATATATATATATATATATATATATATATATATATGTATACATATATGTGTGTGTATACATGTCTGTGTTATTTGTTACATCCACAATCTATAACCAGGGCCAGGGGTAGTCTATTTCACTTTCTGCCCTCAGGGCATAGACATGTGATCTGGGTTGGAAACAGAGCTGTTGAGTTTCCACCTCACATGTGTTTTGCTTGCAGTGTGGCTAAGGGTTTCACGGGGGTATCTGGGAATTATCGGGCAAAGCTCTCCATAGGAAGATAAGATGTCAGATGATATCTTCAGTCAACATTATAAAATGCCATTCACTTCCTGCCTGACGGTGTGTTGAAATGTACCCGCCATGATCAATTATTATTGGTTGATATTCATAGATCTCTCCTGAAGCAAACGTGCAAAATAATGAGATATCATGAACTTTAGAAAACGTTAAATCTATCAGCAGTTTGAACTCCCTCATTAGGCTTTGTTACAATCTTATCTCCCTGATAAATGTTATGAGTAAACTTTGTGAAAAATCAACCTAGGATCTAGGTTTATCAAAGCGTAAACTCTTTAATGTTAGTGTAAACACTAACACTGTGTAGCCAAAAGGAAATGTGTTTCGAACTAAGTTTCCATTAGTGGGGACAACCTACTAATAACAAATTTGCTTGCATTCAAGAGTTTCTGTCTCTGTCGTGATTATATGATTATTAATATCATTTCGTTTAGTTTAGCAAAATTTCTTTTTCGGGCCATGTGAATCCAAGTGAATGTAATGTAAACATACATACAAACATACATATATGTATTCATACATATGTACATACATACATACATATGTATGAAACTGTGGAATTCCGCATTTCGGCCCTTTATGTTAACTAGATCGTTATACCGTTCGGCTACGGCTGCAGCCATTGACGTCCTGCTATTTGAGAATATATGAATGGGCTAAAAAAGCAACCTTCACAAGTTTACGCATTCAAAGGAGCATTGAGAATTACGTGCCACAAATGCTAATGACGCCTTTCACAAATTCTGAAAACATTTTTTTTTCTGTTTGCATGCATTGTGATTTATTAATTGCGGGCCCTGAAATAAGCTATATTGTATAAGGTATTGTATGCAAAACTTTTTAGAGAAAGGCTCCCAACAGGGAAGCTGGGCCTGAATGTTCTTCGTCATCAATTTATACCTTTCCATGTTTTACCATTTTATTTACTATTAAGGAATACTTGTAATTCTTTTTCTACTTACCTTGAAATTCTTCTTCTGTGATGAAATCTCCCTGTAAAAGAAAATAGGGTAAATTAAATTAATTAGATTTATGTGTGTTTACAATATATCAATTACGGCTTCAAGGAATAAAAGACAATTAGTATGATTAGACGTGTACTTAATACACGTAAAGTAATCCATATTGAATTCAACATCACTCTTTGATGTAGGCTTAGCATCCGTATCGCTCACAGCGAAGGATATGCTGTTATACGCATTCAGCCATAGTTGTATTAAGATGTCACAAGCAACATTCCTTAGCTTCTGGTTTAGCTTCAATGCACCAGTTAATAAAAGGTTTTCACGAAACTAACATAAAAAATAAATTGGCTACTTATTTTTTTACAACTGAGGCAGGGATACCATGACATGATTGCATTTATGATAGGAATGCAAATATGATTGATAAGTTAAGCAGCTAAAGGTTTAATTCATTCCACCAAAAGAAAGCATACATTCATATACATCAAGCCAACCTAAAACTAAAAGTGTACCGCCGGAGCCGTCCGATAGACCTTGAGACAGAATAAATGTACCAGTTGTGAGAAGTTGGGTAAAAAAGGGGGTCGCTATTTGTATTTCGTATAATCAATTATACGATTTTGCCAATACATCCCAAAATAAATTTTCAATCAAAACTGTATATATATATATATATATATATATATATATATATATATATATATATATATATATATATATATATATATATATATATATATATATATATATATATATATATATATATATATATATATATATACATATATACTGGATGATATATATATGTGTGTGTGTGTGTGTGTGTGTGTGTGCGTGTGTGTGTGTGTGTGACTCAGTTTAGTCAGGAAAGTTAATTTACTTAAACCAATGTGCATATTAGTAGTGATATTACGACAGATAGGTTCACACCATTTGTAAGGTGACCAAACAAGTATCGATGGCGTCTGGCGTCCACTGACCCTCACGTCATAAAGTGAGCCACGATCCTGTGGCCAATCAGTAACAACTGGATGATACAGTAATAGCAATGGCCTTTTTTGATGATGCATTTCTAATGCGGCACATGCGAGGACCCCACAGTTGATATAACCACTAAAGACATGTATCTATCTAGTTCTAGTGGTGATACATGGGAGGGTCCAACAGTCGATATATATATACTAAAGACATGTATCTATCTAGTTCTAGTGGTGATACATGGGAGGGTCAAACAGTCGATATAAACACTAAAGACATGTATCTATCTAGTTCTAGTGGTGATACATGGGAGAGTCCAACAGTCGATATAAACACTAAAGACATGTATCTATCTAGTTCTAGTGGTGATACATGGGAGGGTCCAACAGTCGATATATATATACTAAAGACATGTATCTATCTAGTTCTAGTGGTGATACATGGGAGAGTCCAACAGTCGATATAAACACTAAAGACATGTATCTATCTAGTTCTAGTGGTGATACATGGGAGGGTCCAACAGTCGATATAAACACTAAAGACATGTATCTATCTAGTTCTAGTGGTGATACATGGGAGGGTCCAACAGTCGATATAAACACTAAAGACATGCAACTATTTATTCCTAATGGTGATACATACGATGATCACACAGTAGATATAAACACTAAAGACATGTATCTTTTTATTCCTAATGGTGATACAGGCGAGGATCCCACAGTCGATATAAATACTAAAGACCTGTATCTTTTTATTCCTAATGGTGATACAGGCGAGGATCCCACAGTCGATATAAATACTAAAGACCTGTATCTTTTTATTCCTAATGGTGATACATGGGAGGATCCCACAGTCGATATAAACATTAAAGACCTGTATCTATGTTTCTAATGATGACACAAACGAGAGTTCCAAAGTAGATATTTGTTTTCATCGACTTACGCCGAATGGAGGAAGGAGCACATTATATGAATGAAATGATAGGGTGTCAGCTGAAAATACGCAATTGCCAATACTCAGCATCATTGGCCTGCATTCCTTGACAATATCGTTAACTCTGCTAATGACAAAATGCATGCAGCTAAAGTTGTTCCTTTCATGGTGATCATTGTGGTTAACAGATTAGTGACAGTGTTATACATTTTTGTGCCTCCGTTGCAACTCAGATTGCTCATGTTCTGTTGTGTTGCAATGCTGTGAGACACTTACAGGTTTAAATAGAAGAAAACATACCCCATGGGCAGTAGTACAATTTTTATTTAAAAAGTCCGTAAATGTGTAGTTTCCATATTCACAGCTGGCAGTATGCACTGTTTGGCTTGGCGAATTAAGCTATTGGTTGTGTCTACAGTTAGGATCTGCCGTCATGTCCCGCAATTAAACCCAAGTGGCCAATGTGACACAACCCTGTAGGCGCGTAGCTGCTGTGTGACTCGGGTGCAGTGGGCCCGCTCCGTGGGATCCGTCAATGACGTCATGCTAAAGTAATCTAAAGTCATAGGCGACATTCCTAAAATTCCTGAAATTCATACCCCGGGTTGAGGTGAGCGACAGAGAAAGTAAATGACTGAGATTTCGTGGTACTCCACGTCTTGATACACAGATACCCCCTCAATCCTGATTTAAATTTATAGCCACATAAGATACGTCAGCTATGGCTACGTCCTTGGCCGAGGCCATTAGGGACCCTCATGATGAAATATCCACTCGGTTCTTATAAAAGACTGAGTGAGGAGGGGCACTATATCATGCTGATGTATCAATCACTTCCTCCGCGGGGCACGCCGACTCTTTGCGTACTGAGGATCACGTTTGTCCATTTGTTTGTTACTTTCAACAGCAAAGGCCATACTGTTGCTCTTGTTGGTTGATCTTATTCTTTTATTTCGTTGTGAAAAATATCAAATAAAAGAAACTAAAAAACAAGAAAGAAAAAAACGAAATCAAGACATGTCCAATACTTTTTTTTTAATTTCGCAAACAAAACTGCTGTTTTTTATTTTCTATATATAAACAATACATAAAACCGAATACAAACAGATATGGTATGTACTTATGGTCTCATGGTTATGTGCTTTGCACGACATGTCCAATACTGCAATAATGCTCTATACAATGAAAACAAAACAATACAAAACAAAACAGATTGGTTGACTTCTAAGTCACTGGTTGACTTCTATATTTGGATAAGGTAGTTCACCTTGTTGACAACAACAGCAGAAACAAAAATAACAACAGACACATCAATAACAATAGAAACATTGCAAAGAACAACACTGCAACGGTAACAAGAAAAACATGACACAGTCTACTCAATAGATGGCGTTGATAGTTTATTCCAGAGTAGCGCATGGGTACATAGAGGTTGTAAACAAGTTGGTTGACTCATTCTATATTTAGAAATGTATCACTCCTAGTCGAAAAAAAAATACCCCCCCCCCCAAAAAAAAAATAGAAAATCCCAAGAAAAAAACAAAGAAAAATGACTTGTTAAAATGAAAAAATGATCGAAAATGGTGTCGCAAGTTTCTTTACAGGACATATAGCTTATGAGAAGTAAATAAAGCAAGTAATTTATATCGTTATACAATTTCATTTCTCGGGTAAAAACAAAGCAAGACCAGAAGTAAAACAAAATAATGAAAAAATGAAAAAACAATGGATAGACTAAAAAAAAGATTCATTTATGCCCAATAGATGGCAGTGGTGATTTTCTCCATAGAGCACATGGCGACCTGGAGTTTGTAAACAAGCTTGTTGATTTGTCCTATATTTAGAAAAGTCTTCGACGAAAGCTTGATCAGTTTTTTAACATTGTATAGTACATGTACATGTGCGTTGACCAAAAAATAGTGGTGCGCAATTTCAGAATCTGCTCAATTTCAAAATGGAAATGCTGGTTTACCGCACCACCTCCTGAAGGGAATTATCAATTACCAGATTACCGTACTGAACAAGTAGGCTAAAGTCCTTTCTTAAAACTAGAACATTAAAATCCGCTTAATGAACAGTATTTTTAACACAACATCCCGGAAATAGCTTACACTCCACCCGTAGGCAATTCAGACGAAGATTCGTAGAAAAAATATCTATAAGTAGACCACTTTTCAACTGATACATGTATGTATACAAAAAGTACGGAACAGGATATACGTGTGTGTGTGTGTGTGTGTGTGTGTGTGTGTGTGTTTCAAAATAATTCATTAAGATTTCCTTAAAGACAAGACAATATCTTCATAACTAATCTGAACAGTTCAAAGTACCACATGGATGAGTTTTTTTTTTGGTGTTTTATTTTCTTTGCTGTTTATCTTTCCATATATCAACGTATACTATTATTGCTGTCAAAGATGTTGTTGCTGCTGCTGTTGTTGTGGTTGTTGTTGTCGCTGTTGTTATTGTTGCCGTTGTTGCCGTTATTTTTTATTGATGTTGTTGCTAATGACAGTGCCCCCACCGATATAAAATATACTACTGTTGCATGATGATGTTTGTGATGATGGTAACGATGATAATGACGATTGAGATGATGACAATAATGATGATTACAATGCCGATGGTGAGGATGAGGATGATGGTGGTGATGATTACGATGACGTTTTGTGGTTAATACTATTCCTCACACTATCGAATAATACTAATGTGAAGGTATGTAAAAATATGCTAATATCTGCAGCGAGAAATGGCTTCAGTATGACTTTAGGTCGATAACACAGAGCCACCAGAAATCATTGCAATTGTAGATGAAATGCCATGATGCCATATTGCCAATCCCCTGCCCTTCATGCGGCTTGCCTTATTCGCTCCAAGAGGCACCCCCTACCTGACAAGCCTAGACGTAGTAGTTGCTCCAATCAACAACCAAATTGCCTGCATATTTCATCGCATCCCTCCACGCGGGATCAGTATTCTTTCGTCGTGCGAGGCATGTTGTTAAGGGCGATCTCCGTCTGAATAAGTAGCATCCATTTGATATGTTACTAGCGGAGAGGTAGTGTGTGTATATTACCACAGGCACAATAGGGAAATGCAGGAACTAACATCTAAACGTGAAAGCATCAGAATAGAAGCCGTTTGTATTATAGGGATGATAGGGCATGGGTGTGATGTTAGAGGATTATAAAATGCTCGTTGTGAAGTATGTTGTATGTGTAGAAATAGCTCGATTGTTAGGTTAATGCCACATAGGCCTTCCGGTCATTGAATATTAAATTGAAAGATCAGGTAAAATGAAGATTATCAAAGCGTGGCAACAAATTCCTTTTCGAGATTCCTTTTTGAGACTGATTAAAACGAATTGACGTGATACATACACATACATACATACATACATACATACATACATACGTACATGCTTACCCGCATACATGAACAAACATACATACACACATACATACACACATATTCTGTTGTACGATGTCTTCATTCCAATGATTAATCAATGTATCAATTTTGATATTCTACATTTTGTACTACGTTCCCTGGGCAAAAATAGCAATACTATTTTATACGTCTAGGCAAAATCTTTTCACTTTTTAGAAGAATAAAAAAGGCAACGATGTGGTTGAATTTCGGACAATGCCACAAGGAATAAATCTTAAAACTGAGATTCAAAATTCTTCCGAAGAAAATGGTACAGTCCATAGGTGCTTTCAACATTGATACAGTGGTAAGTTTAACAAAATAAAAATACATAATCAGACGAAATGGAAAGGTCACTAAGTTATCCTAGATCAAACGTACGTAAGGTATAGGTGAAGATATGCTGAATGTTTAACGTATTGAGTGGTCCAATTTATCATTATGGATTGTGGTAATTCTGCTTACAATCAATACTCCATATGTAAGCGGAATTGAGTTTCCTTTGATCATGATAACCATACACAAGTGGGAATGTCAATCACTATTTTCTTTTGATTGTTATATGTAATCAAATAGGTGTGTCTATCTCTAGTTCCTGTGCTTTGTCTCATGTGTTTGTTTTTTCGTTTAATTTGAAATAAAAACATGGTATTAGCAGCAATTGAAAACAAGCTTTTAACCACGCAAAACAAACACACAGTCCTTTAAAGTTATATCATATATCTGTTTTCCATTTCAAAGTGTAAAGGTAATGATATTTTCGACAATCCCGTAGCAACTAGAGAATGTATGTTCACATTCTTGGCATACCGTATCACCTATTTTGCAGCTACACGCGTCGGAGATCTGAGATGAAGCCCCACATACCAAAATGACGTTGACATTTAGTAACTGTACATACAAAAACACATGCTGTTTATATATTCAGAAATTGAGCGACATTGTATAAAGTTTGCAGAGCTACGTATGTATATACCTTACGTATTTAAATAACATATCCTGTTTTGCAGCTTGAAAATAACCAAATAGGTTATCCAGTACGTATTCGTCTTAACGTTCAAAGACAGATCATGCTTTCAATTTCATATATATATATATATATATATATATATATATATATATATATATATATATATATATATATATATATATATATATATATATATATATATATATATATATATATATATATATATATATATATATATATATATATACTATTAGTTATCCTCCTTGTAGAAAAAAGGGGATACGGCCTGGTATCTGCAAGAAGCCAGCCGTATCGCACGAGGCCTCCGACTGAGTGCGATACGGCTGGATTCTCGCAGATACCAGGCCGTATCCCTTGTTTACAAGGAGGATAACGAATTTATCATGTTTTTTTTTAGAAATTAAATTTTTTTCTTTTTAATTTTTTCATGATAAAACACTTACTAACATTGACAATTAATGAAAAGAGCAATGTTAGTAATATATATATATATATATATATATATATATATATATATATATATATATATATATATATATATATATATATATATATGCATACATGGTGGCTTTTGAGTATTTTGCAATATGCAATGGAACAACGAACGTTAAGACATATCTGCCGATATGCCAATTTACAGTGATATTGCAAGCTACAGACTGAGATAATTGCATTTTGATGTCAACAGGGGGCGTTGTCAATTCTCAACAAATTGTCAGTCTTGATTACGTATGATTTAGACCAGTCTTCTTCCAATGGCATAATCATATTTTGAAAGGTTATATTTATGATAGGTGCTGTCTCATGTAACACATGTGGGAAACTGGTAACACGGAATGTACATTAATATGGTAGGTGCAATGATCACGTATGATTTAGACCGGTCTTCAATGAAATAATCAAATTTTGCAAGGTTAAATATATGATAGGCACTGTCTAGTATGGCACATTCGGGAGCTTAGTAACATGCAAAGCAATTTTGCGAGTGATAGTATTTCATCTCAGGAGATTTCGAACTATTTGCCAAACAAGATGATGGAATTGGAAGAAAACTCCATTGGTAATTCCTAAAGGAGATGTCTCATGTCAGAATGCACTTAGCTGTGACCTCTTCTGACAGAAAGGATCTAGATTTCAGATGTTTTACGGCTTTCTGTCAGATTAAGGGTGAATCGTAGATGTCCATTCTCTAATCCTTCCTATGCTGAGGCTACTTTCGTCCAATGAGTACAAGGATTCATAGTTGTTTTGGAACCATGTGCAGGAATTAGAATTGTCCGGGGGACAACCACGACTAACCTCAAGGGTCATTTTTGACGTTTTCTCACGTCTCGACCCGGATTCGACGTAATTTCCGCGCCATTAGTGAGAGACAGCAAGCAGTCAACTTATTCAAAGACTCGTTGGAAAATGGGGGAAAATCGCTATAGACTGATATCCTTAATTTTTGTAAATTAAACTCTGTAATATGTTCGCATACACATATCATTGCATTCTTCTTTTGTTGCTGTACAATTTCTCCATTTCGATCAAAGCAATAAAAAACTTTTTCTTTTAGGAAAACGTGGTTGCACGTGTTTTTCACGCGCGCGTATCAGAGTCATATTTTTTCACCTCTCATTCAAATTCTAGTACAAAAAAGACAAATCCAGCGAACGATTTGATATTCCTCAGAAGCCTTTGACCTATGTACTCATTTGCGTCAAATATCTAACGAGGTAACTACAGATTCGTCAATTACAGTGTCGGCATTTAATTTCTGCACTAAACGCGTGTGCAGCCTGGGCATAATATACGACCGTAAGCCCGATTGCCACCCGGTTCCCTGGGTATGGATGCGACCACACTTTCCAAAACTCACAATTGAACGGGTCTTTGATTCGCAAGCTATGTGGGTCATTCATGTGATTGGCTTATATTTTGAGCTGTTATCCATGGATGTTTGTACAACTGGTCTACTGGTGCAGAAAGTAAGTGCCTGTAATATATGAATTCAGAGAAATGTACCCAATCTTCTCAAGCTTAGCAATTTACAATAATAGGCGTTGCACATGCCACCAAGTATCTCACATAAACGCATATCAGTATTCCATTCACTATACATGGATTTGACCTCAATGAATAAACCATCCGTTCTTGTTTATACGTGTTGGAACATGCTAGTTCGATCTACATTTATATCTTATTCATTCAATCTATTCTTCTTCAAGCCAGGGGATAAGTTGAAGAATATTGTCGATTTGAATTGGGGAGGAATAGAAACTGGTCCAGGCGTAGGACTAGGGGTTGAATTGTTTATGCCATGGTGTAATAAAAACGCCGGAACATGGAAGATATAATGAATTCATCACGTCATGCGTGAGAAAGTTGCCAGTGACTTGGGGTTTTAATAGTTAAGTTAGGACTATAATAGGGCAGAAACGTAACGATTCTCTCTCTCTCTCTCTCTCTCTCTCTCTCTCTCTCTCTCTCTCTCTCTCTCTCTCTCTCTCTCTCTCTTATATATATATATATATATATATACACACACACATATATATATATATATATATATATATATATATATATATATATATATATATATATATTTATATATATATATATATATATATATTTATACATATAAATATATATATATATATATATATATATATATATATATATATATATATATATATATATATGTATATATATATATATATATATATATATATATATATATATATATATATATATGTGTGTGTGTGTGTGTGTGTGTGTGTGTGTGTGTGCGCATATTACCTTCATTTGTTTACATAGAGTCATTTAAAAAATATAGATTTTGCCTGGCGTTCCATCACGTGATAATGCATTATCAGGCAAAATACGCAATATCTTGTAATGACAGAAATGAGGTAAACTGTGCCTAGTATGTCTTACTGGAATGAAGCCAGAAAATCGACATACCTATAGATAAAAGGATATAATGCCTTACGCTATAAACATTCCTTGAGTCCTTCGACAGGAGCAAATGCGATTATGTTGCAAGCCTTCGGTAATGATGTAAAACATACGGGAAGGAAGTGAGAAAAATGAATTCCCAATCGTAATACTTACAAGGAGGTGTGGTTCAGCAGATATCTGACCGAGTCAAAATCGACTATTTTGATTACATTTTCCAGGGCATCCTACTTGTACATGTAGAGGGCACGTCCTCTGTGCATATCTAGTGATGTCCTCAAATCTAGTTTCGGGCAGGACCTACACGCAGGCCAGTCTCTCATAATAGGGAATCGGAATTTGCCCCCTTGCACGAAATCGCCGGATTAACCAAAATTTCCGCGGCGAAGAGCAAGCTTGTGACGTCACTATTTACAATGAACGTAACAAGCAGAGAATTAGATCAGGACCCAGGTAAAGTGAATTGGATGCAGGCTGCGTTCAACGATGTTGCCATGGTAATTATCATGATGACATCCCATTTTAGTGCATGTAGAGATAAACAAATTAGTGAAATGTTGAGGAAAAGATAACCATGTAGTTTGTATTGACATATCATGTGTGTTCACAGAAAGTGATTTCTTGAGGTGCTGGGGTAAATGAGAAGTTAACATTGAAATAAACAAATCGTTAAGAAATAATAAAAACGACACTTGTAGTGCATAATGAAATATACAAATCATGTGAACGTGAGAAACTGGAAACGATTTTGACTAGATAAGTACAATTAAATACTAGTATACAACTGGCTGAAATAGAAACTAAAAAAATCAGATTAACTGAATTGGACACAATGAGGTATAAAGGCAAGTTGACGCTTGACAGCCAAAATGACTGATAGAAGTAAACACTGCCTCGAAAATGGGTCTTTAAGACATTTCTCTTCTTCATTGAATCTATAAGTAGCCTGCTATCATAGTGTATGGTCTAAATATTTGGTATAATAAAAATGAATCGAAATGACAACACCATTGGTTATCAAATGCATACAGACAGATCGCTTATGAATGGGGGGGGGGGGGGGGGGGATTGTACATTACTACCTTATTATTTTACAAATTCACCTACATTGTATAGATTAAATTTTGCTGCAAAACTTTTATCGAATCACCGAACGTATCTTTTGGCCATATGAAGATACTAAAATGCCAAACACATCGACCTAAGTACCAACCAGAATTCCTCATAGCAAGAAACAAACAGTTAACTTATAATTGGGTTGCGAATATTATTCAAATTGTATCCAAGCAGACATTTGCGGGAAGTCATATCATAGTCCGTCGTAGATATGCTTCGTTTTATTATTTCAATTCGAATGCAAACAAGCAATAACGTGTGTGTGTGTGTGTGTGTGTGTGTGTGTGTGTGTGTACTTGGTCATTTGGGGAAAGCGCCTTTTCAGACATGAGGATACTTGTCAACTTCACTTCAGAATGTCCGAGGGGCCTGTCTGAGTACATTTCTAACCGTACATAAAATATTCCAGCAACACATGTTTATATAGCGACCTAGACAAGCCGCGAGCTAGTGCCCTTTGATCGTAATATTAACTATTTCCAGTTCTGGGGTCATGTCTGGAGTGTCGCCCTCTGACTTGGACATCTAGCCAAATGGCCCGCAGCCTGGTCCAGGCGACCTGCTTGGATTGCCAGGGGCAGGGCACTGCACCACAGCTTCCCTGGCCAACCTACCCACTTACAACCTCCTTGCCAATTGGAAGTGGAAAACGATATATATATATATATATATATATATATATATATATATATATATATATATATATATATATATATATATATATATATATATATATATATATATATATATATACATTTATATATATATATATATATATATATATATATATATATATATATATATATATATATATATATATATATATATATATATATATATATATATATATATATATATATATATGTATATAGGGGCATTTCAGCAAAAAAGTGAAGTGGCCTGTTGAATTTCAAAAGACTTAAATCATGATTTAGATATTTGAGCATAAAAGTAGACATTTTAAACCTTCTAGAACAACTTTAAATTTTTTCCTGACTTATTAAGTTAGCGAGATATAGCAAATTTAAATTTGAAAAACTCTTTTGTAGGTTCTACATCAGTAACTTCCATGAATGCATCAAAATAGCCTTCATTACCTTGTCTCCACTTTTTTGTAAATGAAATATTAATCAAATGAGTAATTTATGCATATCATAATTGTCATTGTCCCGTGTAGAACTTTTTTACATATAAAAGTTTATTTTACTTGAAATCTAGAAGACCTATCACAGATCCTTTTGGAATTCTCTCCCTAAACATAGAAAGAGATATTTTGACATGTTCCTCTTATACTTCTAGTAAATGGAAGTCTTTAAAATGTGAACCTTAAGAAAAGTTCTACACGGGACAATCTGGTTCTACACGGGACATCTCTGTCTGAAAAGCTATTAGATGATATAAAAAAGTGTGTGAACTTCCATGAATGCATCCCAATAGCCTTCATTACCTTGTTTCAACTTTTTTCAAATGAAATATTAATCAAATGAGTAATTTAAATGCAAGTCAAAATTGTCTTTGTCCCGTGTAGAACTTTTTTACATATAAAAGTTTATTTTTCTTGAAATCTAGAAGACCTACCACAGATCCTTTTGGAATTTTCTCCCTACACATAGAAAGAGATATTTTGACATGTTCCTTTTATATTTCTTGTGAATGGAAGTCTTTAAAATGTGAACCTTAAAAAAAGTTCTACACAGGAGAATCTGGTTCTACACGGGACATCTGTGACATCCGTGTAGAACTGTCCCGTGTAGAACCCACCTTCTTCATCAATTACTTTGTTTTCTTAGAATTTAAATGAGAATATAACAAGGAAGAAACCCAATTCATGAAGTAGAGTTTCACTGGTTTCATACAAATGTAATTTGATTAACATGTGATTTGTACAAGAAGAGGAACTTAAGATAAAATGAAGCTATCGAAAAGCAAATTGAATTTATTGAAATTGATCTGCTTAACTTGTCTTAAAGACAAGAAAGAGTGTATTCATATTAACGCTAGTGGTTAAGGTTATGTTCTTGTTAAACTAGAACTTCTTATTTATGCTCTAGGGGCTAGAATAGTACTGAAAAAGTATAAGCGAAAAGTGTCCCGTGTAGAACCGTCCCGTGTAGAACCCACCTTCTCCATTAATAACTATGTTTTCTTATAATTTAAATGAGAATGTAACAAGAAAGAAACAGATTCATGAAGTAGAGTTTCACTGCTTTCATACAAATGTAATTTGATTAACATGTGATTTCTACAAGAAGAGGAATTTAAGATGTAATGAAGCTATCAAAAAGTCACTTCGTGTAGAACCAGAGGTTTTTACCTAATTTCCAGCAAAAGTATTAGTTTAATATTTGTTATAAATATATATTTCAATAGAGGAAAGGGTCAATTTTTGCTTGTTGCAAAAATATTTATTGAAATGAATTCCATTTAAAAGCTATTTAGCTCTGAAGTCTGTGTTTTGTCCCGTGTAGAACCGAAGCAAATCGTGACATGCCCCTATAAATAAATATATATATATATATATATATATATATATATATATATATATATATATATATATATATATATATATATATATATATATATATATATATATATATATATATATATATATATATATATATATACGTGTGCGCTGCAGGTATGTTTATAGTCCTGTAAATTCTCGTTGAACACCTATCATGATAATACTACTGATGATGATGATGATGATAACCATGACGATGATAATGAGAATATCTTTTAATGATAATGATAATAGTAATGATGATAATATTGATAATGATAATGCTGATACTTTATTATCATTGTATCATTATTAATATTATTATTATTATTATTATTATTATTATTATTATTATTATTATTTCACATATGTACAATATGTAACTTTTCATATGATATGGTCAAAGAGATAGTAGTAGTAGTAGTAGTAGTAGTAGTAGTAGTAGTAGTAGTAGTAGTAGTAGTAGTAATAGTAGTAGTAGTAGTAGTAGTAGTAGTAGTAGTAGTAATAGTATGTTTTATTGACTATATTCTGCATTAGAACAGGAATACATACATGCAAAACGATGAAACAGAACGAAATAAGAAATAGCTCACAATGCTACTTCATCCGTCCTCAGCGTAACACTAGAGAAAAGCACAAACGTGACGAAAATCGCAATTGAAAATTGGAAATTCCAAACACTTCTTTTTGTAACTGAAGCAGCACAAAAATAAATTTAGACGAACATTTAACTCAATTTGGATACTTGTGAAAAGAGCCATTAAAGACAAATCTTAGAGAAACAAAACAATCCAAACACTCCAGGGAATGCTAAGTGCTATGTATGTAACCGGAAGGTATAACAATAGGTAGTTATGACAATAGGCTATCGGATAACCTCCCTAATGGCGCCTCTTCTTTCATGCATGCGACACATGTGCTCAGCTGCAGTTACCCAGACTGGCAACAAGTGTTCGCATGATATTTTATTCACTATGCCTCCGTGTGAAACCAGTAAATATTCCTCACATTAATCCATAATAGAGCATTTGTCTGACAGCCATCCGGAGTATCTTTAAGTTACAAATATATTTCTTTGCACATACCTTGTGTGTCTGTTTACTCAAGGATGGGATGTTTGACATCCTTTTACATTCCTAAGTCGCACTAGCTTCACTTGAAATATGGTATCTATTAACCTTTGTATTTATGATAGTTCATCTTAGGTCTACAAGCATGACTAGTTATTATGATCATGATCTCACAGTACTACAACGCTAACTGGGAATTCAACATAGCTCTACACATTTGTGTATCTAGTTCTATAACATGTACGTCTTTTGTATAACGGAAATAACAATTATTGTTGTTATTATTTTTATTATTATTATTATTATTATTATTATTATTATTATTTTTATTATTATTATTATTATTATAATCATTATTATCATTATTATCATCATCATTATTGTTATTATCATTATTGTTATTATTATTACTATTAATACTATTATTATTATTATTATTATTATTATCATTATTATTATTATTATTATTATTATTATTATTATTATTATTATTATTAATAATAACTGTCAATTTCACAATATGCAAGTTTTAGTAGAATTATCTCTTAATGCATGACATACGAGCTTACGATAGGAGGGTCATTCAATTCCCAAGCCTTGTTCCAAACTACCAGCTTCCATCTTTATTTACTTAAACTTAAATCCCCGTGCACCCTGGCAACCAAATAATCTAACAGGCCGAACCTATTTCTGCAGTTCTGAAAATATAGACTTTCATAACATTTTTTCTGCCAGCTTCGGAATTTCCTCCTAGGTAGGTTATTCAATTACGCTGCTGGTAGTCGATTCAATGCCAATACTTATCATAGTGTGTGCTAATAATAATCTTTTGGCCTTCATGAAAATATCCAGTTGCCTCCAACCACAAGCATGATAACTATATTTGGTGCTCATAACGGAAGTCTCTGTATTTTCTCACCAATTAGGTTATGGAATTATATAATTCTTCTATGTCTTCTTTATCTGTCAATTGCTTCAGCTCGCAGACAAATTTTCACTAGGGATGACAAAAATAATAATGATAATAATAATAATAATAATAATAATAATAATAATAATAATAATAATAATAATAATGATAGCAATAAAAGTAATAATAATAAAAATAATAATAATAATTAGTATTATTATTATTGTTATTATTACAATTATTATCATCATCATCATTTTTATAATTATCATTATTATCATTATTATTATTATTATTATTATTATTATTATTATTATTATTAATATCATAATTATTAGTATTTGTATTATCATTTTCATTATTATTATTATTATTATTATAATCATTATTATTATTATCATTAGTATTATTAGTAATATCATTATCATCATTATAAAAATTACTTCAATTCTTATTATCATTATCATTAATATTAGTAGTAGTAGTAGTACATGTAGTACTATTATTTGTAATTATCATCATCATTATCGTAATCATCATCATTATTGTTATATGTTGTATATAATCGATGATGATGATGATGATGATGATGATGATGATGATGGTGATGATGATGAGTACAATTGATCATCGTATGTAACGAGCTTGACCATTGCAGATAAGCAAGGTCCAAGGATCACTTTCCAGATATGAGGACACTTTTTGGTGTGTACTGAACAGTTGACTTACCAAAGTGGATTGTGATACAGTAAAGATATTTCATTCCTGTATCAGTCGCCTCGTAGTGATCGGTCGATCAGTCGCCCGGACATGCTGAGGGGTTGTGATAACTTGATATGCATATTTTGAACAAGAACTACGTTAAGGTCAAATCAATTTGAACAACAACTAAGGAAATACCTCCAAGCAATAATTCAACTATGGGTGATGAGAATTATAACATTGACTGGGAAAATAAGTCATCAAACGTCTTTCGATAATCGAGATTAGACATGTGCTATTCTCTCCGCCAAGCCATATACAACACACTTTCTGAAATTCTGTAGAAAGATTCCGCATGATAAGCAAAATACACTTCACCGGCAGAACATCAATGAAATCGATCTTTTAAGGGAACTTTTTGCAGAGAAGTTGTGTATATATACATGTTTATGTATGTATGCTTATAATATATATATATATATATATATATATATATATATATATATATATATATATATATATATATATATATATATTCATATATATATATATATATATATATATATATATATATATATATATATATATATATATATATATATATATATATATATATATATATATATATGTACACACACACACCCACGTATAAATGAGGTTAGTAAGTTGCCTAGGCAATCTCTGAGTGGAAGTGAAGACAGGGTATCTCACACGTACACGTAACTGTTACGTAGGTCTAAATGTCATCAGGGGCTATCAACACGGACTCGGTATCGCTGAGGAGGCCGGCTGGGAACCATCCTCGCCTGTGTGATGTTAGATAGGCGCGCCGGGTAAACATGCCTCTTACTGCCGGCTGACCAATTCCTCCAATGGCAATTAGGGCTTGTTTACTCAAGCGCGGCTCGCAGCACCCCGCCACCCTGCTGCTGCGCCCGCCATCCTGCCAATTGCAAGAGATCGCTCAACATTAGCATTATTGCCTGCAGGGTAGTTTGTTGGAAGAGCACCGGTGTCACGGCAGGGTAGTTTGTTGGAAGAGCACCGGTGCCACGGCAGGGTAGTTTGTTGGAAGAGCACCGGTGTCACGGCAGGGTAGTTTGTTGGAAGAGCACCGGTGTCACGGCAGGGTAGTTTGTTGGAAGAGCACCGGTGTCACGGCGGGGTAGTTTGCTGGAAGAGCACCGGTGTCACGGCAGGGTAGTTTGTAGGAAGTGCACCGGTGTCACGGCAGGGTAGTTTGTTGGAAGAGCACCGGTGTCACGGCAGGGTAGTTTTTTGGAAGAGCACCGGTGTCACGGCAGGGTAGTTTGTTGGAAGAGCACCGGTGTCACGGCAGGGTAGTTTGTTGGATGAGCAACGGTGTCACGGCAGGGTAGTTTGTTGGAAGAGCACCGGTGCCACGGCAGGGTAGTTTGTTGGAAGAGCACCGGTGTCACGGCAGGGTAGTTTGTTGGAAGAGCACCGGTGCCACGGCAGGGTAGTTTGTTGGAAGAGCACCGGTGTCACGGCAGGGTAGTTTGTAGGAAGAGCACCGGTGTCACGGCAGGGTAGTTTGTTGAAGAGCACCGGTGTCACGGCAGGGTAGTTTGTTGGAAGAGCACCGGTGTCACGGCGGGGTAGTTTGCTGGAAGAGCACCGGTGTCACGGCAGGGTAGTTTGTTGTAAGAGCACCGGTGTCACGGCAGGATAGTTTGTTGGAAGAGCACCGGTGTCACGGCAGGGTAGTTTGTTGGAAGAGCACCGGTGTCACGGCAGGGTAGTTTGGTGGGAGAGCACCGGTGTCACGGCAGGGTAGTTTGTTGGACGAGCACCGGTGTCACGGCACCAGTTGTCTGCACAGCGAGCGTGTAGCCTCAACCAGAGGGAAACCACAACATGGTTTCCCACAGCGCGGAAGAAAAAAAATCCGGAAGTGAATATTAGAAAAGCAAGCTCTAGTGGAAAAACATGCATGACCTTACTTACACGGATGATAATACAGATTCAACTCAAGAATACTTAATTTACCTACAAATGTAAAGCCTTTTTCTATAGCTAAGTGCGGCATTGATTCTGACATCTATAGGTAAGGGGATATATATGTAGATATTATAAATAAATAATAGCAAAGGATTTCTGCCCCAATGCCCGATTTTCCTTTTTTCCTTTTGTATAGCTATAGCAGAACGATAGAGCACAGTATACGGAGTTCATTGGAACTGGTATTACTATAGGATAAGAAAATGCATCCTGAGAAATGGAAAAAGGTCACGCATCATTAATAAGTGGATCGAGGCAATAATTTTGTAAAGAAACTGAAACGGCGGCATTCCAATTACTGGTCAATGCGAGTGCAACTGTGAGGTAAAACGCATGGTATTTATATTTCATACACAAGGGATGAGGCATTCTATATTGCAAGTATGTACAATAGAATTTTTAAAAAGTATGTACAATAGCAGTCTGTGACGAAGACTGCCCCAAGTGAACTATTGCTAAGTTACCCAGGGACTGCCCCTATAGCCGAGTCGTCAAAGGTATAGCGTACCGACTGCTCGCTGTCTCGCCCACTACCAAGTGTCCCAGATTCAAATCCTAGCTCCTGTCAAGTGAGTAGCTGGAGTGGAATTTCATTTATCCCTACCTTTTTGTGCCATATGCCACGCTAAGTTAATTTAGTAGTATTGATAACATATATGATTACAACAAAATTACTGTAGTACAAAAAGCACCCATACGGAATTACCGAACTTATAATTATTTGCCGTAAACAAATGTTACTTGTGCTCATCGGCTTTCACATGCTGTCAGTAGCCTACTATCAAACGATCATCCGTATGACATGAGCAGTATTTACCTAGTAACTCCCATCAGGCAGTCCAGGCAGACTCCCTTGAAATGCTTCAGATTTCAATACGCGAGAAGCAATGGTGGATATCTGAAGCTTGTTTCATTTACCTGATATTTGCGTAAAAACCCCCAAGCACTTGATGCGGCATCGGTTTAGCGTTTCATTTATATATATATATATATATATATATATATATATATATATATATATATATATATATATATATATATATATATATATATATATATATATATATATATATATATATATATATATATATGATAAAAATAATGGAATAAGTCAGTAAAACGTGTTTGATATTCTATATCTAAACATAATTTTTACCTGTCTCATATATGATTTTGTAATATACCCATTACAGTCAATAAACATACATACATACATATATTCCTATAGAATTTATGTTATTGACAAATCATAAAAATATCAATTTACGTATATTTTGTTTATGGATACACACTAAACCTAGCATTAACTGGTCAGAAAAAGTCCACATAGGTTCTATCCTCACCTCAGGCTGTGATATTGAATGGCATAACAAAGAGTATCCACAGATGGAAAAGATTATCAAGTTTCAGGTTGCTCCTGTTTCTATGTGGAAAATTTTCAAATGAGAAAATATTTTTGTGCATGCCGTCGTTCATCAAGATAGTGTTAACACTATTGACAGCCATATTGCACACAGACACCTCGAACTATTTTTATAATAAATTTCTGACAAAAATCTTGAAAAATATGCGAGGGAAAATGTAAATGGTAATAGAACTATCAATCTAGCTTCTAATATTCAGGTGATGTATCTACCCTTGCCAGTACAAAATGATGCAAAAAAAGATTAACAAATGACTGAAACCCTGGCACATGTTAAGTCATCTGAGAGTACTCATTGAGAGCTGTCCAATCAATACCAACATGACAGGGATGTTTTTCAAAATCTCTGAGCTCGTGTGCTTTGGACGGAAGCAGTCTCAGCAGTGGAAGGGTTGATGTTATGGTGGCATACATGTACATTGTACATACTGACCAGTTTGACCACCCAGATCTAAGCTAACAGTTGAGAGGCCAATTGTAACCAATTACCACTGCATCTGGAATAATCAAACACAACCCTTTGCTTGTACAGGATGTTGCCAGATTTACCAACACATATGTGAGCAGTATTGATACAGGATCTGGGAGACGAGCACTTCCGCGTGGCACGTTATAACGATGGTTTGATTTCCTCGAGTGGAGAGGGAGCGAGAGAGACTCTGAGAGCGCTGGTCGTCGTCGCAGTATCGATGTTTGCGGCGTTCTCGCTGCCGCTGCGATAGGTACGTAGCCTGTCCTTGAAACGTCGCGCATCTGTTGCGTCTTCTCAGCGGCGGCCGAGAGCTAATTGGATACAGCTAGAGCTGCCTCGCTGCCTCTATCTATCTATCTACTCGCCACTGCTGCTGCTCGCCTACTACTAGACTGTTTCCTCCTATCCGCTGCTGCTGATGCTTCTCTTCCTCCTCATCTTCTTCATCCTCCACCTCCTCATCATCAGTATCATCGTCATCATCATCGTCGTTATCATCTCCGTCATCATCTCCATCAGCATCATCATCATCATCATCATCATCATCGTCGTCGTCGTAGTCGTCGTCATCATCATAATCATCATTGCTTATTCCGCCACCCCCTCTCCTCTTTCCCTCCTTTGCCTTCTCCTTCTCATTATCTTCCTTATCATCAAACATTATTATTGCTTATTCCATAACCCTCTCTCCTCCCCCTCTTCCTTGAATCCTCATTCTCCTCTTCAATATCGGCCTTACCATAAAAAGGTATTATTGCTAATTCCACCTCTCTATCTCCCCCTCTTCCTCCTCATCCTGCTTCGCCTCTTCATTATCTTCATAATTATCAACTAGTAATTTCATTGCTTATTCCGCCACCCCATCTCCTCCACCTCTTCATCTCCTCCTCATATCTTCCTTATCATAAAATAGTAATTTTAATGTTTATTCCGCTATCCTATCTCCTCCACCCTCTTCCTTATTCTCCTAATCTCCTCCTCATATCTACCTTATCAACGATTAATTTCATTGCTTATTCCGCCACCCCATCTCCTCCCCTCTTCCTTCTCCTCCTCATATCTTCCTTATCATCAAATAGTGTTATTGCCTATTCCGTATTAATTTTCTCATTCCCTCCTACACCTCCTCTGTCCGTCCACGTCTTTATCAACAAAGCGCAGTATTACTTATTCCGCCCTTTCCCTTTCATCTTCCCCCTGCCCCTCCCCCCCTTCTCATTATCACCACAGCTTATTACTGATTCCAACGACAGATAGCGAGTTGATAAAGCGAGTTAATCCTCGCAAACGCGAACCTCACAGTCTCCAAACCCCATCAATCGCGTGTTCCCGATGGTATCTCTACATTGCCACAGTCCTAAACATGTCCTTATCATCCGCCGTTCATCTATTGCAAGATTACGCAAGGCTTTTTTAGTGAGTAGGGTGTTTAATATTCCCTCTTCGCGCGTTGCCGTAAACGGTAAAGTAATCACGATTTCCTGCATCTTAGAACTGCAGATAAGTGCTCTAGTGGCTGCGAACACTTTAATGGTCTATATCAATCAACGGGATTGCTGAACAAAGGCATTACCTTGCAGTTCTACTTTTTGGAAATGTATATTTACCACCGCTTTTATTGACTCACTGCGTATTATGAGTTTATTTCCATTATGTTCTATGTTCTTCACGGTAGATGCTATTAGAAAGATGTATGATTGTGTGTATTATCTGCACAGTCAATACACATACTGAATACTGAATCAGCCACAGAGATGATGAAACGTGACTAGAACTGGAGAGGATACCAAAGGACCGAGAAGATCCTATCTCAGCCTCAGGAATTGGCAACTTTCTCACATGCCTGGTGAACGTATTTTCCCTTTGTAATGTGAGTAAAATACCACCTTCGTTATCGTCAAAATAAAAACCATTGGCTAGTTATTAAAATAGTGACATATCATACACAGGGTTACAAAGAAAATGCATGAACGGCTACTAGTAAAACTGATAAGTGAAAATTCAGAGACAATCTGTTCTTATGTCACTCTCTCACTGGATATGAGAATTTCCCATATGCATGTAGCCTAAATTTCACTAAACGTAAATTCAGGTATTATGCTTCAATAGCAAACATGCTCGAAGTAGACCTGTGACAGAGGTGTGCTCTAGACCATTTGGCTACTGAGGCTGCCCGCGGTCAATATGGCTGGACTAGGACTTCAATGTGACGCTAGTTTGGTGATACCATAAAAATGCTACATTGTCATAGCAAAACACTCGACTTTTAACATTTAATGAAAGAGCCATTCTTGCAATCGGAATCCAAAAACCCTCTCACAAAAACTCGTTGACCAACATCTTACAGCTGGTCCCTCATATCGTTTTCCTTCTTACAACGTAAACCTTTCAAATAGTAACTTTCTCAAATGATATCTTTCTCAGATATGGCTACTTACTCACACGATATCCACCCCATATGATAATATTTCACAAGGTAACTTTCTCAAATGGCAACCTTCTCACTTTCTCATATTGTCAATGTATCAGATGCCTCGAGACGAATTCGAACCCAGCACAGAAGTAAGAGACAAAGAGGAATCAGTGACAACGGCTTAGACCACTTGGCCTTTAGGGTAGGCCCCACGGGTTTGCGGACCAGTGTTTTATTCAATGGAAGTAGTAGTAGTAGTAGTAGTAGTAGTAGTAGTAGTAGTAGTAGTAGTAGTAGTAGTAGTAGTAGTAGTAGTAGTAGTAGTAGTAATAGTCGTCGTCGTCGTCGTCGTCGTAGTAGTAGTAGTGATGGTGATTGCGGTTGTGGTTGCATGTGGTGGTAATGTTGATGATGATGGCCTGCGCAATACCCTGGTCCTATTGGCTATCGGGGCATTACCCGGCCATTCAAATAGACCACGACCTAACCCACTAACATCCTTCTCGTAACCATTTTTTGAAAAACATGGAAATGATTAGTACAGACTTAATTCCTACAGACTGTTCGTATTTGGTTTTACAAACAACCATGGATAACATGTCAAAACAAATAATCCCAACACATTAATGACACACGTAGGTTGCGAATTTAAGCTACGTTCTGTTATGAGGTCAGGAAACTTTGGTAGCATCCATGCCGAGGAAACTGGGTGGCAATTGGGCATGTGGTCGTATAGTATGGCCATGATGCCCACGCATTTAGTGTAGGAATCAAATGCCGGCACTATGTGTCCAAAGCTACCTGATCACGTATAACGCTCCTCAGACGAAAAGTGCTTTCCTTGGCACTAGTTTAATACTTCCACTAAATTTGCTATCATGAAACTGGCACGACTTAGCCGCAATATGTCAGAAAACGCGAGGAAAACAAATTCTTAAGTATATGTATTATTTCATATGGTTTACGCGGCAGGGCCTCATGACACCTCGAGTATATAACATACACCAAAGCTTCCTTAAGGTCTACATATCACGTGTAGGACTCCTGCAAGTTTGGCCTTTCTGCGCCAAAGCAAACATGGAAATGGACAATTTCAATCATAGTGATATATCCTCCATAAATTTCTCTCAGGCTTATCGCTGTGCGGGGTTGATATCCTGACACGAGAGCCGCCTGGCGCTGGTCCTACAGGCGTTACACGACTTATCGCCCTACCATGACGAGCACAGATAAGCACAGTCAACATCTACAACGCTGATTGATACAGAAAATATCCCAAATACTTCTTTGGTTTTTCCGGCGGAGTAAAGATTAGTAATGATGTAATGGCATATCAGGCCTGTGTATGGAGCATGTCCAATCTGGCTTTGGCGCACGTCTGTCAGGGTGGTAGAGATTGCAATAGGTATACATTCATTCAGACGCGTGTGTGCCCGTAAGTGATTCAAAATTAATTGCGATGTATAAGATCATATATATATATATATATATAAATATATATATATATATATATATATATATATATATATATATATATATATATATATATATATATATATATATATATATATATATATATATATATATATATAAATAAATATATATATATATATATATATATATATATATATATATATATATATATATATATATATATATATATATATATATATATATATATATATATATATATATATATATATATATATATATATATATATATATATATATATATATATATATATATATATATATATATATAACATGGCGGGTTCTCTTGAGTATTTGCAATGGAACAACGAACGTTAAGATATATCTGCCCATATGCCAATTTACAGTGACATTGCAGGATATGTATAGATAGATGGATAGGTGGACGGATGGATGGACGGATGGATAGATAAATACATGAAACCATGTAAATAGATATATAGATATAGATATAGTGTATCCTATCACGCTAATAAGGAAATAAGACGTAAGTGAAAGTATAACAGCAGAGGAAGTTCTACATTTACTCAAAAACGCTTATTGGCTGAGAACACAGGAACCGCAGGTTTTAGTGTGTCTGTGTGACTTACCCACATGGTCTGAATGTAAAACACGCATTGGCCATCAATACAGTTCAGTTTATTCATTATGTTTGTATCTTTATTGACCTCAAAATAGTATCGTAAATTATA
This sequence comes from Maea johnstoni, assembly GCA_963942565.1. Taxonomy (NCBI): domain Eukaryota; kingdom Metazoa; phylum Annelida; class Polychaeta; order Spionida; family Magelonidae; genus Maea; species Maea johnstoni. Next base: position 3,327 of record CAWWDR010001023.1, on the reverse strand, counting down.
CAATATAATCAGAAGTTCATATTTTATGCATAATAACATGTTGGCTTCAAGTGGCTATGCAAATTACACAAATAACTACACTAGAAAAAACTTAAGAAGTGCTATTAGTACGATTATTGTTCTACTTAAATGAGTCCATAGTTTTAACGGGAGGTGTATTCTCAAAATATACACCTGGACGAGATCATCATAATTACAGTACATGCACGACCACTACATAAACCTTGATGTATCTTATCTCATTATAAACTATCTAAACATGTTTCATATTGCATTATTGATTCATGTTCAATTTTCGACTTGGAAGTTAAGAGTTCAAGATATTGCTGATATTTATAGCTTATCAGTCTTTTAAAATATACACATGTGCGTTTTGAACCACAGAACATATTCGTGCAAGGTATCGAAAACAACCTACATGTAACATATGGTAGGTTCTCCGACGCTTTTCTTTGGCAAACAAATGGAGCAAAAAGTGCTTAAATAACTCTCAACGAAGCGCCTGGGAAATAGACTGCTGAGTAACTATATTGTGTGGTGATTGGCTTTAGTCCCAGCTTAGACCTTTGGCGTTGTGATGTCCCCTGACCCCTGTCAGTGGGAGGCAAAACCAAATAAAACACACTGTTTGTGAATGATCTTTGCACTCCTGCAGGTAGCTTTCCATCCCATACGTACACTGTATGAACAAAGCAAGGTAAACTTGCTATTTCTGCCTACTCCCTTGCGGTGCTAACATGATAAGATATAAAAGTTTTCAAAACTTTTTGGCCTAAGAGAAGATTGGTACACTTTTGATATCGCCCAATAAGGAGTAAAACCAGACATTTTCATGACGTATCTTTCTCAAAACGCCCCCACACACATACACACACACACACACACACACACATATACAATATATATATATATATATATATATATATATATATATATATATATATATATATATATATATATATATATATATATATATATATATATATATATATATATGTGTGTGTGTGTGGGTGTGTATATATGTGTATATATATACATGTATATAATGAAACACGTCAACAATACTACAAATGAATAGATATTGGCCTAATGTATGTGATTGTACCAAAATTAGCAACGGTAGTGCTATCGTTGTGCAAAAGTTGCCCATCACCCATGCCTCTTAAATATAAAAAAGCTTGATAGCAATAGTGCGATTATTTTGGTCATTTTGATCGAAAACAACTCAGGCCAATTGAGCAGCAGCTGGCCTGGCTGCTGTTGTAGTATGCGCCAGTGGAGATAAGGCATAGCATCTGGTTTGTTTACCTCTCTAAGTTCAACATGCAGGAATACGTAGTTTTAGAGCTTGTCCTACATTCCCGACCCCATTCCTAGTTGTTAGGCCTCAAAACGCCTCTGGTATAAGTGCACGCTAGGTAGAATAACAAAGATTTGACGTGAAACACGAAGTTCAATATCGTACGTCCGCCGCCGCGAGCCGCAGGCATTTAATTACCACCATGTTTATCCGCCGAGTTATAGTACAAATCAGGCTTCATTACATAATAACCATAATCATGAAGCGTGAAGTATGTCAACATCTACGGCTATACACATAAACACAAAGCGCTAATCACACACACACGCAGAGAGAGAGAGAGAGAGAGAGAGAGAGAGAGAGAGAGAGAGAGAGAGAGAGAGAGAGAGAGAGTAGAACATGCGCATACATTAAATGAGTTCTTAGATATAACACAGCTTATTGACATAACTTTATATACTAGTAGTACGGCAGTTCAATTGGTAAGGATGGTACGCAGTTCTTATGTGCTTCATGATTATGGGATAACGCTCTTATATACAGTTTTTACTGTTGCAAATAAGAGGCTAGCTGACCATTTTATGACGATACAACAGACACGCGAAAAGAAAGTACACACTTCGCATTTCATATACATGTAATATACTTGTCTGTCACCAATGGACATGTGCCCATGTTCATTGACAACTAACAAACAGACAGACTATCATCTCGTGGCGATGCTGATATACTCCAATTCACCAAGTGAGCTTGATAACTTTCATTTGTCGTCCATTTATTTTTTCAGTGATATTCAGACTGGTAAGAAACAGCGAGCAATCCTTAGTCCACCTGGCCACTGGGAAGGCCTCTTGTCGGATATATATATATATATATATATATATATATATATATATATATATATATATATATACTGTAAAGTTCGAAATTTTAGCGTGCTTAAATTTAGCGAATTGATCCATTTTTCCATATAAGCGAATCGCAATATTAGCGTGTAATATATATATATATATATATATATATATATATATATATATATATATATATATATATATATATATATATATATATATATATATATATATACATACATATATATATATATATATATATATATATATATATATATATATATATATATATATATATATATATATATATATATATATATATATATATAAATATATATATTCATGTATATATAGTTATAGTTATAGCTATATATGAATTAACCAAAGATAAGATACGGTACCAATCGTTCTGAATGTTCCCAGTTACAAACACGCCTGTATATGAACGTGAAAGCAGAACAGAATGTGCATGAAATACAACCCCCCGTACCATCCAAATTCCAGCAGCACATTCCCAGCTCGTTTACTCATTCCGTCCCATCCTCGACACAAGTACATTCCACTCAGACACATTACTACATCCCTCTACAAAACTAATGCATTAATACGAATAGCTAGTTTATTTGCAACAGTACTATATATACATGTACCTATCGACTTTTTATCATTGGCCTTCAGGGCTTAAATCATTCCGTCCATTTGTTCTTACTTGTTCGAGGTACCTTTGTTTCTATGACACATATGAAGTGGTATTTGAATGGATCTCATTATGGGTATGTTTCATTATCTCTAAAGATCTAAATATGTCTATTTTTGAAAATCATCTATGTTTCAATTAAGTGTATCTTTCTCACTATATAGTCCAATATTCCTCCGGTGACTACATCTACATACATTCTCACATTTCCAAAAGGTATGTACAATTACTTTCTCCTCGGTGCCTCGGTGAAACTTTTGTCGTCATTTGCCTTTATTCTAAAAATATTCGTCATGAATTTACAATGTACCGACCCTAAACTGTATAATTCTAGAAAGTAAGTAATTGACTCATACGAGTGGCATCCTTGTACGTCTTACTAAATGTCATGCATTACCTTTTTGTTGTTGTCAATCATTTTCACGTATGAAAAACAAGGCCCTTGTGCGAAAATGTTAAGACTTCATTTCCGAGTTGAA
>CAWWDR010001022.1:7500-39428 GCA_963942565.1 Maea johnstoni | reverse complement strand
AGATTGTACAGAAGACATGACCGCGATAAGCAGTTATGTATGTTTATAATGTGTGTTAGGTGCTCTGTGTTACGTTTGTGTTCCCAACGTAGACGAGCTCATGATTTGAACACTTCAGCTCGAGCTCGGCAAGTTTGGCCCAGGGCTCGAGCCACTGGAGTTTGTGAGTGGTGAGTGCAGCTCTACTTTATCTATTTGCTTATTCAAAGTTTGTTCATAGTCTTCCTTGGGAATTTCCATAAATTATGAAAAATATAAATAGTAAAAGAGAGAAGAAGAAAAAGAAGAAAATAGGAGAAGATGATCATGAAGAAAATATGATAAAAGGAGAAAGAATAAGAAAATGAAGAAGAGGAAGAAAAAACAAAATGAAAAAAAGAAGTGACAGAGAAAGCAAAAGAGTATCAAATGAAAGTATTTCTATTCACCACTGCCTGAGGGGGGGGGGGGGGTGAGGAGGAGGTGGTTAGGAGGGTTTTTTTTTTTTTTGGGGGGGGGGGTTAGTTAGTTTAGGGGGAATAGGAAGACAATAAAAAAGAGAAAAATAGTAGCTGAAAGATAAAATGTAGAAATACAATATAATATTGGGAGCTAGCTTTTTTTACTCACCACTTTTGACCAGTGACTTGACCAAGTGGAGGAGGAAGAGGAGGAGAGGGGAAGAGAAAGAAAAAAAGGAGTAGAAAAAAAAGCTGCTGAAAAATAGATGCAGAAATATGATATAATATTGGGAGCTGGATTTTTACTCACCACTGCTGAGGCGTGACTTGACTCAGGTTGATGATTTCATCCAGTATCTCTCCTCGAGCTTTTTCAAACAGTTCATCCTGAAATAAGACAAGAATATAACAGCTACTGGGAATGAAACCACAATGTTTGCAAATTTATATTTGAAGAATTTCGCCACACATACATTCTTATCACTCTTGACCCATTCACATTTAAATTGCTTACTTTATGACAAGTTTGGATACAATCATTAAACAAAAGAAAAATATAATCTTTTCCTTCAAATATGCTCTTACCTGACAATAATAACCCTTATGCTGGTGGGGGGCAAATTTGGCCAATACAAAATGAAGCAAAAAGACCTGAAAACTGATTGAAACCTTGGCACATGGGTACTCATTTGAGAGTACTCAGCAAGAGCTATCCAATGAATACCAACATAACAGGGTTTAGAGGGTTTCCAAAAATCTTTCCGTCCTTGTGGTTTGGATGAAAGTAGCCTTAACAGTTACCAAACATACAGTACAGTGGAACCTGTCTACATTGAATCACTCACGGGAAATGAAAAAGTGTTCAATGTACGCAGGTGTTCAATGTATCCAGGTTCTGAGTAATTGGAGGTCGGGTGAAATAGAAACAACATCAAGGGTAATTAGAGAAACATGATCATTTCATTGCAAAATCTACTATGTCTTTACCTCACTTTCTTCATATAGTTAAAAACTTCCCATGTTCAGCATTTGAAAAAATATCACTTAAGGTGATGGGTACCATTGCAAGCTAGTCAAATGCCCCGTCCCAAAACACACCTTACAGCGACGTAACCATAAAGCCAGTTGTATCTCTAGATTCCTGAGTGTTATCAGGTAGAGAATATTATAGCCAACAATCCTTAGTCAACCCATATTTTATATAATTTCAATATTTACAACTTTTCACTCAAATGACATATTCTCACTACTTACACAGGTGGTGATCACTGCAGGTTCAGAATTACCTTAGGGATATCATTGTCTATGACCAATAAAAAGTATTTTTTAGATTTTTTTACTGCTGACGACTTTTACAGGCCATACCATCGAAAATTTTAGTGAGAAATCTCGTGTGTGGAGGCATGGGAACCCCATTGATAGTAATGGACATACTTCGCTGATCACTTCTGAGCACCGGGAACAAAGGGCAGTTGGACAAAGATACACCTCGACGATCTCAAGACAATGGCTTGTGGTCAGGACGCCATAAATAGGTGCTAGCTATGAGCACGTGACTGGAGGTTACCAAGTCCTAGTTGGTGAGTCAGGTGGAGATTTCTAACTAAAATTTTCAACGTTATGGCCTGTAAAAATCTTCAGCAGTAAAAAATCAAAAAAATACTTTTTATTGGGCATAGTCAAGGATATCCCTGAAGTAACTCTGAACCTACAGTAACCATCACCTGTGTAATTAATGAGAATATGTCATTTGAAAAAAAAGTTGTAAATTTTGAAATAAAACGGAATATGGATTGACTAATGACAGGTGGCGATGATATTCGCTACCTGATAACACTCAGGAACCTGGAGATACACCTAGTTATAGGATTATGCTGCTTTCAGGTGAGTTTTGGGACAGGGCGTTAACTGGCTTGCAATGGTACCCATCACCTTAACAAAACAGTTAATCTTATGTATCTCATTTTTCCTCATTTTCAGTGGAAAGTTTCAAATCAGTGCAGAATGTTCAACGTAGACAGGTTGAATGTGGCCTGCGGGAACCGATTTGGTGTTCAATGTTCAAGGTAGACAGGTGTTCAATGTATCCAGGTAGCCTCCCATTGATTTTCAATGGGAGTGTGCCGGGACATGAAAAAATGTTTAATGTACACAGGTGTTCAAATTGACAGGTTCCACTGTAGTTACATTGGCCCAGAAAAAGCTAGTCACTAACAAAACAGAAATTGCAAAGTTTTTGCACAATACGATCATGTGGTTACAGTTGAACACATGGATGATAATTGCTTTTTGTTATCAACAGACCTTTTCTGAGCCTATGGAACTACAGTGAAACCTTGGGTCCCGGGAAAAGCGTTCACATCAGGAGGTGTTCACATCTCAGAGGTCTTTTCATAACGCAAAATATACATATGGGACCAGGAAACTGTGTTCACATTAGGAGATGTTCACATCTCAGAAGTCCTTTCATAATGTTAAAGATACATATGGCACTAGGATATTATGTTCTACTTAGGGGGTGTTCACATCTCAGAGGTCTTTTAAGAAAATTGTGTTCACATTAAGGGGTGTTCATATATCAGGTCTTTTTATGTTAAAGAAACATATGAGGAAATCATGTTCACATTAGGAGGTGATCACATCTCTGGGGAGTTCATAATAAGAGGTTTCACTTTTATAAATCGGTTATTGCCAAGCCCTTTTAACTTAACCCATTAATGCTCACAGCAGCCAAAACAGGCCTGACAATTTTGGAAATATTTCCCTAACAAAGGCATCACTTGGAAAATATTTGAAGGAGAAATGTTAACCAGAAGTCAAACAACAACTCTCCTTCAAATATTTAGTGAACTTACGCTTTATTCCCAAGTTATTTCCAAAAGTATCCAAGTAGCAGACAATACTTTTTAGAGTAACTTTGAGTGTGAATGGGTTAAGATAAATCTTTCTTACTCTGTCTAGCTCTCTCATGCGGGGGGTAGGTATTCTTCCACTCAGTCTCCAGGTTAAACCTCGTGGCTGGAACAGAAACACAATACATTAGAAAAGAGTTAATCAGGGATTGACCTAAATGGTCGTTCTAGGGACATTTGCCCCTAGAACATGTGATTTTGCAACCAGATGTTAAATTGTAGGAGCCAAGTTTGCGAATGGACATCAAATATCAACTGGACAACTTTGAGAATGTGTTGTTCATTTTCTTTTTCTAATTTGTATCTCTTTATTCTACCTAATACCCCAGACCCCCCTAGCCTGGAGAGTGTTTCTCTGGTCTTTATTACTGAATTTTTTCAATTACAGAATTTTATAATGAAAAACCGTCTCTTGGTGGAAATACTCTGTAAGCACCCTTTTATTTCACAAAGCTTTGCAATTAAAATACAGTAAAAGACATACATATTCAATGTCAATGACATTAGTATACCTCCATCTCAATAATGTGTTTTGCCCACAACATAATTTTGTAACTGTTATGTCAAGTTTGGTTCATATGTTCATTTCTGTTACCAAGTCACAATCATCATTCATTGTTCTCTAAATGAGCATTTATTATTATTTGTACTGTGATTTTCCATGCAAAACTGAATAAATGTTTGAAAAAAAAAAAAAAAAAAAAAAAAAATGTTACCAGCATGCTGTAGGCACCAGGGTTTTATTTTGCATTAGTTAGATATAGAATATAAGATGTACCTTTAAAGGCATCGGCCTGCTGCTCCACAGACTCCTTCACCATCTTCCAGAAGCACTGCGACACGGCCAGACTCAGGTTCTGGGTCGTCATCTGAGAAGGCTTCAGGAATCCTTCCCTGGAAAATACAAAACATCACATGTACAGCAGTCTATTAACCTATTCATGCCTGTAGCAATAAAAAAAAAATGCCCTGACAATATTGGTATATTTCTCAGAAAACATCTTAAGAAGAAATATTGATCAAAACCCCCAAAATAACTGCCCTTTTTTTCGTGAATTTCAACTTAATTCATGGTGTAATTCCTTTAAACATTACCACTTCAAATACTCCTTGTATAATTAACTCTATTTGATGAGATATGTGCAAACCTGCGAGAAAATATGCATCTTAGATAAATATGGATAAAAGGTAGCCATTAGTGGCCCTGCTTGGGGGAGGGGGGGGGTCAATTTTTTCTAATTCAATAATAAATAAAATAGTTTGTGATATGGGACTCAACTATCTATCTAACAAAGACTGCCTGAATCAAAAATATGTATTATCATTTTACCAACAAGGGTGTTCTCTATTATTTGGTAACTATTGGGTGTCTCAGAACTTACTTGAATAGCTTGGACCCACGGAAAAACCTCTGTTCATAATCTTTAATGGTCTGAATACTGTCATCCTGGTTACCTAGGAAACAAAACAAGGTCACGTAAATGTCAGACATTCAGGGCTCGACGCTAAGGGTGAACCTATGGCCCCAGGCCAGTAATAATTCCCAAAAACAGTTTCAGGCCAGTAAAAAAAGACCTCAACTGGTCCTACAGGGCCAGTAAACATTTTGAGACATTCTTGTTAAAAAGTTTCCCCCTGAGAATGTCCCCAATTGTTTTTGAAATAAATGAAGATAAAATTTATAAAGATAAGTGTTGTGGTGAATCTTATGTAATGTTCTTTCTTGTTATGTTAAAGAAAAAATGTAGGACCAGTAAAACATTTTGCAGGACCAGTAGATGCTAGGTGTTACTGTCCTACAAGGCCAGTATCATTTTGAGTTAGCGTTGAGGCCTGACATCAGAAAACATTCTTTCATATTTATTCTTATATATATTCTCATCTGCTGCTGCTGTTTTGATTAGCAAAAATATATGATACACACAAGGATTTATTCAACAATGAAAAAATCCCATTGCTTTCTTGTTTTGTTGCTTGCAACCCATTGTTAGCACCCTGAATATTTACAAATGTAATAAAGTAATGCTTAAAAATTGACAATAACCACAACTGCATTCTGTTACTGACCTTTTCCAGTTACCACAGCAAAGTAGCCCAGAGCCTTCATGGGGAATAGCCGACCCTCAAGAATCTGCTTGATCTAGAAGACAGGAGATAAAGATACACTGTTCTGCATAATATGCCATAATATGTCAGAAAAACAAATGATAAACGAAATTCCATCACACTACTGTTGAGACAGCGGAAAACGAAACTACCCATAAGCTGCATATCGTAGATTGAGTATGCAAATTGGGTTTTGCAAGACAGGTATGCAAACTGTCTTGTGATTGGCTAAATTTGAACAAAACTGTCTTCTGATTGGCTAATCAATGCCCTGATGGACTGGCCCAACCATCTTGGTTGGCACAAATTACTATAGCAACTGAAGGAGATTACAGTCGTCACAATAATTGTAACCAATGACATATGATACATATATACACATACATACATACATACATACATATTTATATATATATATATATATATATATATATATATATATATATATATATATATATATATATATATATATATATATATATATATATATATATATATATATATATATATATGTATATATGTATATATTATATAATAATATATATATATATATATATATATATATATATATATATATATATATAATACATGTATATACATTTATATATGTATATATATATATATATATATATATATATAAATATATATATATATACTTATATATATTTAAGGAATACTTACCCTATCAGGGTTGTAGAGGTTGGACTCGGCTAGGGTCAACCTTGGTAAGGACGAAGATAGTCCTCTTGCCATAAGGGTCAACGCTGCTAACAAGGTCAGTCACATTACTTCTCTCTGCATCCAGAGAGCCATCTGAAATTAAATGAGAATAAACATAAATATATGATATATATTTATTATACCTCACGTTGAAGATCGTAAGCCGTGAATGGCAAAGTGAGGTTCACCATTCCAACTTAATCGACAACTCTTCTCTTAATAGTGCTGTCATCGATACCGGCGGTATCGATGGATCGCTGGCGAAGCCCTAAAAGCGAAAACTTACCTCAATTCAAAAACGGAAGTTGAATTGAGGACAGACGATCTCTGGCGCACTACTGCACAGGTCACAGCAATGCATTATGGGGTTCCCGTCGAGACGATGACAGGCGAAGACATATCGCGCTAATGGCGAGATCGCAAATTGTAGGTAGATTTTAGTTATTGTTAGAGGCGGGGATTGCTGGGGAATGAAAATTTAATACGTGAAAAGCTAATTGCATATATATTAGCCAAAAACCAAGCGTGAGGCATTTCTAGTGTGAATCGATAGCGAATCGAATCGAAGTGCCGTATCGGTAAAAATCATTTTGATTATCGAATCGCTAAAAAATCCTTAGTGATGACAGCCCTATCTCTTAATATTATGCAAATTCAATTTGAATTTATATGCTATTTTCAAAAGTATCATTTATCCAGATGCCACATGTCAGGTCCTGAAAGAGTTAATTTCTCACCTTGTATACAGAGGATGATAGCATTAGGGTTCTCCATATTACGCTGAACCATCTGCCTGATGGAGTCCTTCGGTGTTTGACGCCATACCCTTCGTCTCAGTCTGCAAGAGGTCAGAAACAAAATATCTATATACATAAGTACAATATATATGTATGTTCATGTAGACACACACACACACACACACCATATATATATATATAATACATATATATATACACATACATATATATATATATATTATATATATTATATATATAATATATATATATTATATATATATATATATATATATATATTATATATATATTTATATATATGTATATTCTTTGACATTTTTGCCTTGAGCTGGTGAAACAATCAGATATTTAAGAGAATTTTAGAGAAATTCCTTCAATGCGGACAAGTGAATTAATTGAGCAATAGCATAAACCTCAACAGTACTATCAGTATAATATTCAACATTCTATTCAAATACAAGAAAAAAATCTGGTTCTTACAACAAAATCTCTGATTCTTGTTGGAAGAATAAGTAAAACTATGCACTGACTGACTTTGTACTTACGCTAATAATGCCTGGCAGATCAACTAACACCATACGCTGGAGACCTGGACCCTTTGACAGTCATGGATATAACCTGAACAAACAGATATATCATAAAAATATCATAAATACAACACAAAAAATGTCATAAAAATATCACTTCTGATTACTTTAACCATCAACAGTCAAAGATATCACCTAAAGACACAGAAATATCACAAAAATAGTATAAATCAAAACAAATACAGATATATCACTTGCTGAATACTTTGATATTAATTACAGACAAAAATATCATCTATATAATCAGAAATATCATCAAAATATCATTTTTTGAGGATTTGGATGCTTGACAGTTATAAATATCAGAACTAACAGTTATGAATATATAACTAACAAATATCCTTCAAATATTTTCTAAAATCACTCTTAATTTTCAAGTTATTGACAAAAGTATCTTTGATCCAGACGACAATTTTGACATTAATGGGTTAAACAACCCTATTGGTGCGCACCTGATCGCTGACTGTGCTCCCATTGGCTGTGCTTGACTTCATGCGTATTTCCACCTCTTTCCGTAAGGCCTCGAGTTCCGCCTCTTTCGTCAGGTCGTACTCCCGGCTGCTGTCTTTAAACGTGGCGATGTGGTATGGGCCCCTCACTCAGAGTGACCTTCACCGGCGACCTTGTCATCATCTCCCCAGCTCCCCTGAAAAGGTCAAGGTCAAGGTCAAGGTCAGTCTGACAAGTTTGATGATTTTAATTTTAACCCAAATGCTGCTGGTGGCTAATTTGGCCAATACAAAATGATGCAAAAATGAATACTAACATGATAGGGTTTAGATGGTTTTCAAAAATCTTTTGTCCTTTTGGATGAAAGTAGCCTCAGCAGTATGAGGGTTAATAATGAGCCAAAAGTAAAGTTAGGAAAGTATTTGAAGGAGAAATGTTATTTAGAACACTACAAATAACTCTCCTTCAAATATTTTGTAAAATAATTCATGATTTCCAAGTTAGTGTCAAAAGTGTCTGAGATCCAGACGTCAATTTCAATTAACTCATGAGCATTAATGGTTTAATCCATTAAGGTCTTACGATACTCTATACCGGTGACACCTATTGGATATTGGAGAAACTAAAATAATTTATTACAATTTACCTGACGTCACTGGAAATATTGATAAGAAATTGAATTTTATTGAAAATGTACCAATTCTGATTATACCTGCCTATTATAAATAGTATCCTAAGGAGTTTTTTGTTTTTGGCTACAGTGATTTCCATATTCATTGAATTTGTTGTTTTGACACATTTTCAGGAATAATGTGTGATAATCCATGTGTATAAAGTGGGGTTCCCTTTCTTAACAATTATCTTATATAAGTATGGGCATTGACAGTAACTATTGAGTAACTCTTTCTAACATTTTCATGAAAATTTGCCCCAAAAATGTCCTATTTCACAAACTTTGACCATCTGTGGTTCGAAAACTAATCTGATGACCTATCATTTTCTTTGTGTCTTCTTATAAAGAGCATTGCGTAGATAGTGTAGACAAAAATTGGTGAAAATTAAACTAGGCAATTCTGACTTATATCAATTTTGGGTTAAAAACATCCGTTTTCTCGAATTTCTTGATTTTGCCCAATATTCCTTTTGTAACAGCAAAAAAATAATTTCAACATGGCAAAACAGTATTTCAGGCAGTGTCAGTATTCTGAAGGGATAAATCTAGCAAAGAAAGACACCAATTTTGGAGAAAGTGATGTTTGTGACATAAATTGCATTAATTTTTCAAAAATCTGTGAAAAAAAAACTAAGTTGATGACCCCATGATTTTAAGTTGTTTTGAGGATCACTGTGCTATGGTCTTTCCCTTATGCAAAATTTCAGGAAAATTAAACTGAGATTTCTAAAAGTGTCGTAAGACCTTAATACTCCAGTGGCCAAAGGCAGTCTGACAAATTTGATAAAATCTTGAAAGCAAAAGCAAAGCTTGGAAAATATTTGATGGAAACATTGTGTCCAGAACATTACCAACAGCTCTCCTTCAAATATTTTGCAAAATCATTTGTAAGTAATAAGTTATCATCAAAAGTATCAAAGGTCCAAACAATATTTTTTAGAATGGGTTAACTCGTTGATTAAATTTTTGAACTCATTCACATGAGGAGCAAACACCTGGTCTGATACTTGTGGAAATATCTTGATAATAAAGCTATATCCAAATATACATTTGACTGAAACTTGTCAAACCTGACAATGTTAATTAGTTCTTCTTCAAATTCTTTTAGAATATCTTATTCTTTTTATGAGTATTGTTTAAAAAAAAAAATCCTTTGCAGGGTCTTAGCCAGGATTTCAAAAATGCCTGTCCTAAACAGCAATTACAAAATTTCTGCCCATCCAGCTTTAGGAACTAGTCCTACTTTAAATCCTTATTACAACTACATTTAAAAGCCTATTGTGTCAAAGAAGACAACTTAGACTTCAGCTATGTCCTAAAAAGATGGTTTGTTAGGAGTTTGTTATTACCCCAAAAAAGTCAATATTGAAAATTCTTTGTAGAAATATTTGGCCTGTCCAAAAAGATGGTTTTCAGGAAACTGCCTGTCCAAAAGACAGGCTGGACGGTGTCCAGGCCGAGTCCAAATTCCTTTGTCTATTTACCTGGGAAATATTCTGGCCTGAGCCACCATCTCTAGAACACTGGTTTTCCCAGAACTCTGATCACCAACCACTACAACCTGAAAATAGAGAAAAACAAGCATAAAATCAAGTTAACAGTAAACAGAATCAAAATACTCTATACAAATTTAATTTGGAGTGCTAAATATTCCGCTTTACAGCCCTGCTGGAGGGTGCTACTTTATATTCACCCATTCAAGCACTCAAACTATATATATATATATATATATATATATATATATATATATATATATATATATATATATATTACTATATAGATATTCATTTGAAGTATGTTATTTTTGTACTATCACGGGGAGCGCGAAAATAGGGAAAACTAGATGCCTGTAAAAATACCAGTTGTACAGTAGTGTGAGAGGTGTATTGGCTGAGACTGGGCTAAAGTAATAAAGGTTCTTTTTGTGGTTACATGACCATAAAAAATTCAGTCGGTTGGCATAGTATTCTTTTAATACTTTTGTGTGTAAAACCAGGTATTCTATTGATAGCAATGATCTTTCAACAGTACATATATGTATTAAGGTCGCAATAAACCTATAAATATATCCAAAGCATAACAATCATGATTTTGTGGTTCAGGCAGGAAAAAAATATTATTATTGGGAAACTATTCATTCACATGGCGTGTAATGCCTATCCATGATACACAGGGTCTGACACTTAGATTTCAGGCTAGGGAAAAGGTCTTTCGATAAAAGAATAAGTGGTCAAAAACAGGATTTCTGGATATTTTTCATATTATTTTGGGCCCCTAGACTGAAAGATCTAGGGGCCCACAGCAAAATCTAGGGGCATATGCCCCCGGGCCCTCGCGAAACTCAAACCCTGATGCCCAAGCCTATAAAAAATCAAGGTAAGAAAGCGTCAATAGTCTGACTTACCCTGGGTAGGTTATCCTGTGTGTTATAACTAGAGTCGTAGTCGGAGAGTTCATCAAGGACTTCTGAATACATATCAATACACGAGAGCTGGAGAGGAAGAAAAATAACATACAGAAAATATATTTCAACTTTCTTTTTTGACCCTTTACATGCTGGGACTACTTTAGTCCGTAGCAAAAAAATGCAAAAAGTTTTGAAAACCATCTAAACCCTGTCATGTTGGTACTCATTGGATAGCCCTCGCGGAGCACTCTCAGATGAGTCCCAATATGCCAGGGTTTCAGTGATTTTTCAGGATTTTTGCAGTATTTTGTATTGGCCAAATTAGCCTCCAGCAGCATGAGGGTTAACCCATACATGCCTAGAGATATTTTCCTTGACAGGTTTTGTCTGGACTATTGATTATTAAGATTAGGTGTGTCCAGGGCTCTGTAATAGGTCCTATGGCAATTGGCTTGTGGCAACCAATCCATGTGTATATTCATCTTAGGGATGTCATTGATATGAAATTTTATCGATTCGATTAATTGATATATATTTCGATTCGATTCGATTCGATACACCGTAACATACTCGTAGGGCACAATTACTTATAGGGATGTCATTGATATCCCTTTTTTTTCTATTTGATTAATTGCTATTCTCTATTGATTCGATTTGGTTTGATAACGTGTGTCTTGGCCATATGCCTGAGTAAAGTACACCATTCTTTCCAATATCTCTTGCCAAAGAAAATACTCAAACATTTAGTCAGAGTTTCACTTTGCATTAGTTTAACAGGAAAATGTCTGCCAAAAATGTATTATTTATTAATAATCATACGCTATTATTGCGGTACAGAATATCGATTATTTCGATTCGATTACCCAACCATTCGATTTGATTAAATTGACAAAGTGAAAATGTCGATTTATCGATTTGTTGACTATCGATGACATCCCTAATTCATCAATGGCAAGGTTCTGATTAATAACTTTCCTTCAACTATTTTCAGATCTCTTGCTTGCAGAACTCGATTAAAATGTTCAGGCTGCTTTTGGCTGATGTGAACAGTAATGCGTTAAACCTTCCAATGCTATGGCTAAATTTGTCAAAAGCACAAGGACTCAAAGATTTTTGAAAACCATCTAAACTCTGTCATATTGGTATTCATTGGATAGCTCTCACTGAGTACTCTCAGATGAGTACCCATGTGCCAGGTTTTCTGCCATTTTTCAGGTTTTTTGCATCATCAAAAGTATTGGCAAAATTAGCCACCAGCAGCATAAGGTTTTAAAATGATTAGACTGCTTTGGCTGTTTTTAGCGATATAATGGGTTAAGATAATGGAATAGCAATAATACCTTCATTTGTCTTTTTCTACCTCCTTCCTTATTCCCTCTCAGCAGGAGGTTTTTCCTCAGGTCTCTGTTCTCTTTCTCTAGGCGTTCTATCTCTCGCTGGTATTTGATCTGCAAAATTAGCATTTGGTTAAGGTAAGTCAACATCTTCGAACTGATGGCAAAAATCAATAACTTTGAATAACTGTAAGTCAAGTTCTACATCTCTCAATCAAAGGTTTTCCCAGTATCTTTTACAATATAAGTCTTTTGAGTATATATGTATAAGTACACACACACACACACACACACATACACACACACACATTTATATATATATACATATATATATATATATATATATATATATATATATATATATATATATATATATATATATATATATATATATACATGTGTATATATATATATATATATATATATTTATATATATATATATATATATATATATATATATATATATATATATATATATATATATATATATATATATATATATATATATATATATATATATATATACATGTGTATATATATATATATTTATATATATATATATATATATATATATATATATATACATATATATATATATATATATATATATATACATATATACATATATATATATATACATATATATATATGTATATATATATATATATATATATATATATATATATATATATATATATATATATATATATATATATATATATATATATAAATAAAACCATTTTTGAGGACATAAATAAACACTCTTTGATTTACTCATGATTTACTCATAAGTTGGTTTTATTATTGTGAATCTCATAATTACTTTATTATGCATATTGGTTCCTGATAAAAATTAACGATATATATCAAAGGTCCAGCAGACATACCTGTACTTGGAGAAGCTCATCTTGAACTTGCTGCAGTCGTTCCTTCTCTGTCGGCTAAAAATAACAGAATATAAGTCACATCTCATTCAAAAGCAAAATAAGGCCAAAATACAGTTTCATTATTTCAATACATTTTTAAAAAAAAATCATCTAGGTGCTATTTGAGAGAAATCATCTGCTCAAACAGTGATCACACAAACGATACAAACTCAATGTGGTCATGTGAAATCAAGCTTGTCTAAACTGACTTCTGATTGGTTGGCCAAACTTTCATGGTTAAAGCAACAGAAACTCATGAGACACTATTTATCTAATTAAACTACATAAAACGGTATTGGTAAAATGATTTCTTAATACTTCAATATCTAAGAAGATTTCTGTTTGACTTATCTGGTGTTTTTCTGCAGTTTTTTTTTTACCGGCACTTAAGTGGGTATTGTAGTACCTACCTCTCTCTGAAAGACGCCCCCTGGTGGTGAGGAGGCCATGGAGGCTGACGAGGATTGTTTCGGCGCGGCGACCGCCTGCACTGCCATGTGTGTACCAGCATCTGGAGCAGAGACAGATATTAATAACAACATTTTTGACATCCCAATAAAATTACCTGCATATCTGAAGAATAGGAAACTAATCCAAGATGCAAATTAACCAAATTCTGGATTTGGGATTATTCCAATTTTTTTATTCTGAAAAGCCAATATCGTAGGTTGATATATTAATGACAGGAATGATACTGTAAATGTATGGTACAATATTTCCGACTTTAATTATACCGAACTGACCCCACTCAGAAAATTTCGGCAGAATAAGCCCCTCGGATTAATGTTTTCTTCTAAAGTAACTAAAGAATAGATGTTTGCTAAGATTTAATATGATAGATTCTTCAAATATTATCAGGAAGATGCTTTCAGTAGAACAAAACACCAAAACCTTGAACAATTGGAAGGAACTAAATAAAGCAAAGTTAAGAAATATCGGAAGGTGAAAAGTTAGTCAAAAGTCAAACAACAAATCTCCACACATTTTGAATTTCATGCTGTATTATCAAAATATTCACAAATTTGTCTTTGACCAAAACGACATTTTATGGGGCATCTAAAGCATGAAAAAGTTAACCAATTTGTGCATGTATTGCTCTGACTATTCTGTTAATATCTCTATGAACAGGGCATATTTTGGGAAGTATTTGATGTATTTGAAGGAGATATGTAGATCAGAATCTAACCCACAACTTTGCTTCAAACATTTTGTGAATTTAAGATTAATTACCAAGTTATCTTCGAAAGCAATACAGATACAGAAGACATCCAATGAGTGTCATACACATCTTAGCCCTTGTGCTGCTGGTGGCTAATTTGGTCAATAGAAAATGATGTAAACAAAGCTGAAAAATCATTGAAACCCTGGCATATGGGTACTCATCTGAGAATGCTCAGTGAGAGCTATCCAATGAATACCAACATGACAGGGTTTAAATGGATTTCAAAAAACGTAGCGTTCTTGTGCTTTGGACGAAGGTAGCCTCAGCATTGGGAGAGATAACCCTTCCAATACTGAGGTTACTTTTGCCCAAATCCATTTAAACCCGGTCATGTTGGTATTCATTGGATAGTGCTTGCTGAGTACTCAGATGAGTACCCATGTGCTAGGGTTTCAATCATTTTTCAGGTTTTTTTCATCATTTTGTATTGGTCAAATTAGACACAAGCAGCATGAGAGATAATGAGTATCATACATATTTTAGCCTAGGCCTAAAAAAAAAGTTGTTTGTTTCCTGTAACCCTACCCCAACAAGTTTTTATTCAAAAAAATCCCAAACCAAAAGTTTTTTTCGCCCTCCCCACTCCCAATCAACGTAAAACATGCATAAAACACACATTTTTGACCAAAAAAGTAATGCAAATATAACTGTTTTTACCGACCTACCTACCCTTTTTTTCAGACCGTTACAGGAAACAAACAATTTCTTTTTTTAGGCCCTAGCTACATGAAACAAGCTATAGCACACATGAGAACAGGGGATCGACACGACAGCCTCGCGGTCACTGAGATGTCCATCTTGGTGTGCAGAATACAAGACTGACCACAGTACGATCACAACTTCTACCATAGGAGTTTATCTCAATAATTCTTCATAGGTTTTTTCATCGTTTTTTTTTATAAATATATACATTTTTCAATTTCTTCTATTTTTTTTGTTTCTTACAAAAATTTACCAGTTGAATGAAAGCAAAAACATAGCCCTTTCTTTATCAAACAAGTCAACTGACCACATAATAGGGACCCACTATGATCAAACCTTTTGCATTGCTGTTTGTCTTGATACTTCCTTGTTATTTTTTTGTGTGTGTTTCTAAAAAAAGTCACCAACTGAATGAAACAAAAACCTATCTCTTTATCAAACAATTTAACAATTTAAGTAAGTAATAACCAGATTATTACTTGGACACCTCTAGCCATGCAAAACAATTTCTTTTGAATTTTCAATGGGAAATGGAGAGTTAAGAAAACCACAAAACCACAAGTTAAAATTGTGATTTCACAACCTAAAATACACCTTTCTCATATAAGAAAGCAGATTTTAGGTGATTAACTTTGTAAGTTCTTAGATGATCAGTATTTAAGTTTACAATAACATTTTTTAGCATGAAAGCATCAATTGTCAAAACAGTGGATCTAGATCAACGTGAATTTCGACATTATTTTAATTATTGCTTATTGCTTTCAACAGCTTTGGTCCTAACAACTAAATCAAAACTTAGGCCTTGACCCTAACCATCCACTGTTTCTTTGGCTTAGTTAAGACTTAGGTATGTATGTACTCCTTCTGAATAGAAATCTCTCAGCAAATCACAAGAGGCTTTTCTTCAGGAAGTATAATTTGAATAAAGAATTGGTTTTGATTTCATCCACTGTTTCTTTGGTTAAGTTAAGGATTCACCATAGATACCTCTGAGCAAATCAAAAGAGCCTTCTTTTAAAGGAGTATAATTTGAATAAGGAATTGGTTTTGATTACACCCACTGTTTATTATTTGTTTTTGATTGGTTCGAAATAGATGTATTTCTCCAGCACTGTGTTGTTTTTCTATGTGAATCAAGCCAAGAGCTGGCTACTATTTCACTATTTCTCTGTGTTGAAGACTTGGATTCTACACACCTGTGATGGCCATGGGGACTCCTCTCCAACCTAAAACACAACCAGAAGAAATCAAACTTATTAAATCAACAATGAGCCTGTACTTCGGGGACTTAGCCAGGATTGTCTACCATGTCTTCTGGAGAGACAGTTTCCTGAAAAACTCCTTATAACTGGCGAAAATTTGAAGAATTTTCCATTTTTCCATTTTTTGATGAAAACCCATACTTTTTTCAACAAAACATCTTCTACAACATGGCTGAAATGTAAATTGCCCATTTTGACACAAAAGGGTATTAAATTCAGTTGGTATAAGGATTTGAAAAAAATGAGTACCTATTTAACCCATTCACACTCACACATTCACACTCTAGAAATGTTGTCTCCCACTTTCATACTTTTGAAAATAACTTGGAAATAAAGCGCAAGTTCACAAAATATTTGAAGGAGAGACTTTGTTAATCTTCTGATCAACATTTCCCCTTCAAATGTTCTAAAAATAAATCTTTTGTAAGGAAAATATTTCCAAAATCGTCAGGCCTCTTTTGGCCACTCTGGTTAAATCTAGACAAGCAGATTTTGTGAATGCTGTCTGTGCAGGCAGTTGTAAAATCCTGGCTAAGACCCTTGCAGGGCATAAAACTGCCAGTTTATCACGAATGGCAAAAAAGTGAACATCTGATGTTCATTCATTCCTCAAATTGGGAAATTTTGTTTTTATAGGCATGTCTACATCAAACTGTATTAAACCAACAGCCAAAAACTAGAGTTGGGAATCGGTTGCAATTTCATGATTGATAATCAGTGCAGCCAACTGATCGATTATCGATCATAATCAGTTCTTCACACTTTTGCAGTACTTGAGTACTAGAGGTCTAAAGCCTAATGATAAGTGATAGTCTATGACAATTACTACCTTAATTTAGTTTTGAAGTGTTTTGGGAGCTTAGTTTCATAGCAAAAAAGTTGACGACTGGCCTGTCATTCAGTTCTATATTTTGCCACTAGGTGTCACATTTTCCAATTATTATCGATTGCCAGTTTTGTAATCGATTAATCAGTAAAAGAGAGGCAAACGATCGATTATCAATTATAATCGATGATCGTCCCAACACTACCAAAAACAATAGTCCATTTCCTTGAGAGAGAAATTCACCTTCATTAAAGAAAGAACATTAAAGAAAGAAAAAGTTTGTCTGTACCACTGAATTTTACTGCTGAACAATAAACAACAGCAAAGAAATTAAAGTCCATTTCCTTGAGATGAAAATTTACCTTCATTGAAGAAAGAGAGGTGTCTGTCTGTACCACTGACGTTTACTGTTGTACAAACAACAAAAGTCAAGAAATAAGTCCATTTTGTTGCGAGAGAAATTTATCTTTATTGAAGAAAGAAAAATGTGTATCATTTAATTTAACTGAACAATCTAAAACTGCCAAGAAATAAAAGTCCATTTCCTTGAGAGAGAAATTTAACTTCACTGAAGAGAGAAAAATCTGTTGAAAAATGCACAACATCCAAGAAATAAAAGTCCATTTCCTCAAGAGAAGGAAATTTACCTTCATTGAAGAAAGAAGAAGCATCAGTACCATTGAATTTTACATCCAGTTCCTCAACCCATTCAACTAGGGTCCTGAAGGTCGGCATCTTGAAATTTTCTCCGAGAATTTCCTCCTACAGAAAACAAGAGATACCGTTTAATGGTGAGTGAGAAATAATAAGGGAACATGAAAACATATCAATGTACATATTGCTTGGAATGGGCCTAAGTCAAGTATCCCAGACCTACCCTGCGGGCCAGAATCAATAGTTTTCATTTATATATTCTTTCGTTTTCTTCCTAATAAGGATGGGTCCGGGATACTTGACTTAGGCCTTGGAATGAATGTTTCTTATCTAATGAGATATTATATGAATTTCTGATTATGTGTCCCTGTTATCCATACAACAAAAGATGTGTGTAAGCAAAACTTATCAGCTTTGTTTGTTTATTTTTACTGTATACCATGGAACGGTGTAAATGGATTCATACTTGGAAATCTCCCCAGGTTTCGACATAACTACTAGCCTGCTTGCCCCGGCAAGTGAATTTTTGAAAAAAGGGCTTTCGGGCAAGTACATTTTAGTTTGCACTTGCCCGAA
Organism: Maea johnstoni; assembly: GCA_963942565.1. NCBI lineage: Eukaryota > Metazoa > Annelida > Polychaeta > Spionida > Magelonidae > Maea > Maea johnstoni. The sequence goes on along the minus strand of CAWWDR010001022.1, from coordinate 20,876 downwards.
CGGGCAAGCTGATTTTCTGAGAACTACACATTTTTTATGTAGAAAAAATGGCACAAATATCCTGAAATATGCTAGAAATGCAACAAAATTTAAAAGAAAATGGTTTTAGAATCATTGAATCCATGAGAAATAATACATGACACTAGGATATGTTATCACTGAATTCGGGCAAGCCAGAAATTATATCGGGAAAGTAAAAATCATAAACTACTTGCCCGGTATGGGAAGTTAGTTCTGAAACTTATGTTGGTGCCTGCTCCCCAACAAGCGAAACCTTTTTGCAAGAAAGTGTTAAACTGTGTGGGTCCAACTTATCATTTCGCCCAGAAATATCTGATGCCAAAATGTAATGGGTATTATTGGCCAAAATCCATGACTAGGTTATCTATGTTTGACGATCATACAAAATCTGGGTCCACCACAGTCATGTGCCTTATCAAAATGACTCTTGAATCAAGCAAACATTATGCCAGGCAATACCTAATTTTCAAGCTGTGTAGGGGGTCCTTAAGATTTGCTAGTCAGGCTTATCATTAATTGTATGTGATCATCTCTCATGCATAAGCGCACATGGTTATGTTCGAGTTGCTACAAATGCATGTATGCATGTGTGGCATTGGAAGGGTTAAAATGATTATCTTTTTAATTTGTACATTTTTGGGCAGATTGATTTTTGGCAGGTGGACATTGCTGCAGAAGTGCCTCAATAGAGGGTACATTAAGATTTGTAAATACAATACACTTCTGCTATATATACAAGGCTAGGGCAACTTGTTGGAAAATGTGGGGTTCCTACAAAATAGTTCCTTACAGCAAATGACTTTAGTGGAAATACCTTTTTGGCCAGGTTGATTTTAGGCAGGTGGACTTTGCTGGAGAAGTCGCTCAATAAAGGGTACATTTGGATTTGTAAATACAATACACATCTGCTATATATATAATACTAGGCTTGGGCAACTTGATGGAAAATGTGGAGTTCCTGTTACGTGACTTTAGTGGAAATACCTTTTTGGGCAGATTGATTTTAGGCAGGTGGACTTTGCTGGAGAAGTCTCTGAACGATTCTCGTAATTGATCCAGTCGTTCCAGCTCAGGAATGTAGTCCTGCATCCAGCTCAGGTCCGGCATGCTGTCCTTCCAGGACTCATACGTCTGAAAAAACAACAACAGGGCTGTCAGTGATAAGATATCGAAAATCGATAAAATTACTACCGATTAGTGCTCGGAAGATAAATCGAAGTATCCCCTTATTGATCGTTGGACTACGATAGTAGCGCTATCGATAACCTGAGGAATTATTGATAGTTCACAATATCTCTCGTCCAAAATAAAAGCACATTTAATGATATGAATTTGTTAAAAATGCAAGCTAACTACTCAGCACAACTCCACTTCTATTAGTTTGATATACCGGCGTTCCTTTCTGGTGAACAAACCGCCATTTTGGACTTCAAAATCACGTTGATAATCCCGCCACAAACGTGATTTTGGTCAATTTCAAAATGGCGGATGTTGTTTACCGGATGGCATCGCCGGTATAACGATCCATTAGGAGGGGAATAAAATTATCGTCTTTCATTGATAGTCTATCGTCATCTGGGACGATATATTGATTAAAAAATTTCGGCCAAGTCTGAGCACTACTACCGATATGCTACTTCGATTCGATTTAGCAAATATAATTCAAGAATTCTTAATGTTGACTTTTCTGGGGTAAAAAAACATCTTTTCTTAACAAATCATCTTCGGGGACATGGCTGAAGTCTAAATTGCCCTTTTTGACACAATATGCTATTAAATGTAGTTGGTATAAGGATTTGAAGTGGCTAAGTACCGTATTACCCCGCATACAACACGCACTTTTATACACTGCAGCACCTATGTCAAGGAGGGGGTGCGTGTTATCAACGGGTACATAAACCAGAATATTTTTACATCGATGCTATGGACGTGTGGGGCATGGTGGAAAATACTTTGGTGGGTTCCTATTGTCTATTGACCTGTCACCATGACAAAGTTATGATGATTGCCATTCAGATACCCTGGATGTCCCAGATGATGTTTAAAAATAGACTTTTCCCATACTGTTAATTGGTATCACTTGCACAGTGACTCTGAGCACTATAAACACTGTCGCGATTTAAGCCTCTTATTCTCTGAATCAACGCGGGTTACGGTACTGGGGTCAAGATTCCCACTCCCCAACTCCGCCTGCGTGTTATAAACAGGGCATCGTATTTTACATATGGGAAAGGGACTTGGGGAGGGGGTGCGTATTATCTATGGGGTGCGTGTTGTATGCGGGGTAATACGGTAGATAAATTGGGAAGGGCAGAAATGTTGTGTAACTGCTATTTTAGACTGGAAAATTTAAAATCCTGACCAAAGCCTGGCAGGGACCAGTTTAGCCAGAATCTTGAAAGTTGGTGCCCATAATAAGGCACTGGTCATTAGAATTCTGCATATCCAACATGAAATTTTAATATCTTCACATTGCAACCATAAGGATATATTTACCCATAAATGATATCATTGATATTTATAAAACTTAAACATAGTTCCCAACCATTTACGAAATAGTTCAAATTTAAAATGGTTTGCCTGAAATTGACATTTTTTGAAGTTTCAGACAAAACTATTAGGGTGGACATCTTAAAATCTGAACAGTTTTTACCCAATCGATTATTCAAATTTTTAATTACCTTATTGAGCGCTACACCACCTCCCACCACTGATGTTAGAATCAAGTAGCGTATCTTCAGGATTTTTCCAGCCATGCGCGCACCTGCTCTTGCGGCACCACCAATATCCCTCCTCGGTCCTCCCAGAGACAATGTCCCGCCATACACGAAAAACCTATTTTTATTTGCATACTGTGTGAGCACATTTGTGGGCCTGATTTGGAAGTAGTAACATTTCTGAAGTGTCTGAGGTGTGATTGGTCGAAGCAGAAGTCTGCTTCCTTCCAGTGGATTTGATGCCCTCGATAGGTAAGGAAGAAGCTCTTGGGATGTTTTTCTCTTTACGCCGCGGTGCACGGTCTTCCTTGGTCCTGTAGCCACCCGTAGAAGACATTTCTCACACTGGGGCCTGGATAAAAAATAAGCAAAGTACCATCTAATCATCTAAACTCCATGTGTTCTTCAGAGTAAAATATCTACCAAAGTGTTAGAATTTAATTCACAATGGGAGTCATTTAGATACATCAATTTAAATGTAAATATTATTACAAAGTACATATCAATAACTATCATAATAGGGTTTTGCCATTCCTGTTGGTTAACCCATTAACACTCAGTTTCTCTAGAGGGTATCGTCTGCTACTCTCATACTTTTGAAAATAATTTGTGATAAATTTTAAATGCTCGGATCTCTAACTGTGATTCGGCTAATAGACATCATATAGTAAACAACGGCCGATACCACAGTTAGAGTTGTTCGAACTAGCTCGACCCTTGCCTGCATGCGTCGATAAAAGCATAGACGCTGTCCTACAATGGTCGACAAAAGCATAGATGCTGTCCTATAAGGGTCGATGGAGATGACATGGATTTCAAAAAATGGGTCGACAGGGGTTTACTGTTCTGTTCTGTTCTAGTAATTCCCTCCTTTCGTATCAGGAGCGCCTCCTATAGGAGTAATAAAGTTCCAATCTCTGGTCTAAAAGAATATTAAAACATATAAACACAATCTCAAAAATAATTTAGCATTAGAGATTCAGTGTTAGTAATGCATGTAGCTATCTCTAACAGTTTCTCAAAATTTCTCTACAGCTGCCCTCAACATGCAAACATCTCCTTCTGTGCATTGCATAGCACATTCGTCGCGTTATTTTCTCCATCTCCTCAAGCACCTCATCCCCATCCACAAAGAATGACGGATCCAAATTCATTTTAGTAATGTCTCTTTCATCCAAAACCATCCCATATCCATGTCCAGTTAGGCAAGCCTCTATCCTGGCCATATATGCCGGTCTACTATGGGTCAAGAAAGGGCATTCCAACAAAAAGTGTTCAGTAGTTTCTGGCGCCTCTCCACACAAAGTACATCTCTCTCTTCTACGTGCGCCTGAGTAGGTTTCTCCGGACAGAGGATAGCGTTTCACCATCAACCTCACTTTCACAGATGCCAAGTAAATATCTGCACTAGTTCTGCAGAACCTCCAAACAGGATGAACCACCCCAACAGCACATACCTCAGGGTTCATATATTCAAGTGTCTTTCTGTTTCTCATCTGTTCTCTAAGTTTAGATTCCCAATGTTCTGTGACTTTATCCTTGACCATCCTCTTCCATAACTCCTTTCCTGGCGTGGCCATTGTCAGTGAAAATGCACCAGGCAAATACTTCAATCCCCTTGCGTCATTGGCTCATGAATGTACCAGAAATTATTTTAATCTATTTAATCTGGCCCATACAAATGATACAAGTGAGAGTTTATTTTACCTAACATATAAACCATATAAAAATTGCGTTCCAAATATGCAGTTTCTAGTCTGCCTTTTAAATGTTTTGCCAGACATCACCTGTCAGATGACAGATGACATAAAATAAACAAATATTTGAGTCAAATCCGGGTTTGGGTGTGAAGGACATGACATTTGGTTAAATTTGAGCTAGTTTCCATGACGCAATATTTTCAAATAACTCACCCAAAGGACCCTGATAGTATCCTCAACATGCTTGCAAGGTTACAGACAGATATGCTTTAAGATAGCGACGAAACAGGGGAAAAGTGACACCATATTCATTTCATCATGCCATCATGATTTTTATTCAACATGGCTGACCTTGAACATTCTACTTCCGCTAGTATTTTCGCACTTTTAAATCAAGACCCAGAGTCTGTTCATATACTTCCATTCCAATTCAAAAATAATACGTATCTTAAACAGTAATTTTATTGACTGTTTGATAGGATGAATGACCATATTTTTGGGCCCATATTTTCAATTTACCTCTTCAACGATGGGTGGTTGACCAAAAGTTTTCAAAATGGCTGACATTGAACCGGAAAAGGCTTACACGTGGGAGACAGAATATGAAAGAACTTGGTAAAGACTTTGTATTTTTATTCAATATTTGGTTGTTATATGCCTTATAACCCAGGGCAGTGTAGTACAGAATTATATTGTTCTACTCTTAAAATAGCACAAGAAAACCCATGATAACTGCGACCTCTCATAGACTTCTAAGACGATTCAGAGAGTGGCGCCCTCTTTATGCTTGTCAAGACAAGAAATCACTTAAATGCCTTTTTGTTATGCTTCTAGTAGAAGATCTATATATACAGGCCTCAACGCTAACTCAAAATGACACTGGCCCTGTAGGACCAGTAACACCTTGCATCTGCTGGTCCTGCAAAAATTTTACTGGTCCTACATTTTTTCTTTAACATAACAAGAAAGAACATTGCATAAAATTCACCACAACATTTATCTTTGTAGATTTTATCTTCATTTATTTCAAAAACATTTGGGGACATTCTCGGGGCGAAACTTTTTAACAAGAATGTCTCCAAATGTTTACTGGACCTGTAGGACCAGTTGAGGTATTTTTTTCTGGCCCGAAGCTGTTTTGGGGAATTTTTACTGGCCTGGGGCCATAGGTTCACCCTTAGCGTCGAGCCCTGATATATATGTCTTCCTATTGAATAAGTTATATTGCAAAGACATTCATGAGTTTTGCCTGGATTCAATCTTATTCCCAAGAATATTTTTGTTTAATATGAATAATCAGAGAGGTCTATTTATAAATAGATTGGAATATAAATTAAGAATATTTGTTACTCCACTACTCTCAAATAGAGCTGCACTCACAGAGGGAGATCAACTCATGAGCTCACCACCATTTCGACTCATGAGCTCGTTGATGCGTGGTTTTTAAAATAGATATTCATTTTTCAGCCCACAAATTAAGAAAGAAATATGTACTGATGAAGAATTGCTAAACATTTACATGGTTATTTCATTAAAATGTGCCTGCATGTAGAAGAATATATATCTATATTTACATATTGCTTTCTATATCTCGAGCGGTTCAAAGGTCAGTATAACGCTCAACGCTGCCTTTATAAATTTGGGATTGTATACAAAGCATGACAGCGATAAGCAGTAATAAGAAAGTTTGTGTTGGATGTCCTGTGTTACGTTTGTGTTCCAAACATGGACGAGTTCGTGAGTTGACGACTTTAGCTCAAGCTCGACTCGCCTGCCTTAATGCTTGAGCCACTCGAGTTTGTGAGTGGTGAGTGCAGCTCTACTCTCAAACATCAGAATGTCGATCCACCAGAAGATCTCCCTGAAGAGCCCTCCCTGAACAACCTGGTTACAACAATAAGCCGAAAAGTTTTATTCTGCGCATGTTGGTAAACAACTTTCTCTGTTATATAAATGATACGAGGGCCGTCATTGGTCTTTGTCTCCTTGTGATGTCACTCTGAGGCATGTTAGATTCGAGACCCCTGGATAGGCATGTCTTCACTATAGTGAATATGGTATTAATTGGTCTCTCACTACATATCCATTGTTTTATTCATCTAACTCTCAAAGAAGGAAAGAAGAATATATGATTACTTTCCCCTAATCCTCCATAAAGATGTTGAAAACCACAGGATGATTCATTCGTGTAAACTTGAGCACCATATAGACTGCTTGTTTATTTTTATATGCTTTCCACATTCTTATTGATATTGACTTATTCCTCTTTGTCTTTGTATGTTCCAGGGAAATTCTCCAGGAAGATGAGTCGGGTTCTCTTCATGCCTCCGTGGATAGCATCATCCACCGGGCCAAGAAGCAGCGCCTACTCGACAGACCTGCTAATATCAAGCTTGGAATGGTGAGCTAAGCTGGCAGCACCAGATTTTGTGTCTTGGGCTGAGGCTTGCCGAGTCCCAAGACACAAAATCACTCACGAGTGCAAGATACCTCCTCTTTTCATCCAAGATTGATGGAACCTGTTTCTCCCACGATAAAAAGGAGAAATTTACATGTTTACCGTGATGTTGACTAGCTAAACTAGGTCAGCCAAAGGTCACCTGTGCACTAGTTCAACAATGGTAATAAGCGTTTGTTGTGACGTGCACCGTTTGTTTAAATCCCTAGAAACTGGCGCCAGATCACGTACGTGACGCTTGTTCAAATCCGTGCGCGCTATTGTTAGGTCTACCTTTCACCCAGCAGCAGTGACCCCTTGATTGAAATTGAGGGATCTGGTTGGACAATTACACTAGTTTGACCTTTAACCCCATTGACGACCACCCATTGAGGACAACTTATCCTTAACTGTAAAACACACCTCAGAGTGGGAGAATATTATGTCTTATTTCAATAAGTTAATAAGTACGTCTATTGTTGTAATCTGTGTATATTTTGACAACCAGCAGCACAAGGGTTAAGGTGTTCTTTGTACTTCCAGATGCGGCATCTGTTTGTTGCTTTGGACATGTCAGTTGCCATGGAGGATCAAGACTTAAAGCCTACAAGACTAGCTAGCACAGTGCATGTGAGTTAACAGCCACTTTTCTCTTAACCCTTCTAATGCTAAGGCTACTTCCATCTAAAGCCCAAGGATGCTAAAATCTTTGGAAACCATCTAAACCCTGTCATGTTGGTATTCATTTGAAAGCTCTCGTTGAGTTCTCTCATTTGAGTACCCATTTGCCAGGGTTTCAGTCATTTTTCAGGTTTTTTGCATTATTTTGTATTGGCCAAATTAGCTATCAGCAGGATAAGGGTTAACTGCTGCAGCCACTTTTCTCTTAACCCTTCCAATGCTAAGGCTACTTCCATCTAAAGCGCAAGGACGCAACAATTTTTGAAAACTCTCTAAACCCTGTCATGCTGGTATTCATTGGATAGCTCTCGCAGAGTACTTTCAGATGAGTACCCATGTGTCAGGGTTTCTGTCATTTTTGCAGGATTTTTGGAAAGAATATTTGAATGGGCTACTAATATTGCTCCAATCCAAAATCTAGGAAAATCGGGATGATACGCTGGTGTGGTAATATTTCCTATACCATTTGATGAATATATTTTATTGTTCATAGATAAAATATTCACATTAATATTAGTGTTGGGACGATCATCGATTATAATCGACGCTTACTCGGTTGCCTCTTTCATAATGATTTATCGATAATGAAACTGGTTATCGATAATAATCGGAAAATACGACACCTAGCGGCGAAACATGAAACAAAAAAACGGCAAGTTGTCAGCTTTATCGAAATGAAACTTAAGCTCCAAAACACGTGAAAAGGTAGTAAAAGTGTTCCAAAATGTAAAAAGATTATTGGTCTTACGAATCATATACTGGTATTCAGGTACCAATCCAAATAATGCATGTTGGGGATGCAAGCTGGAGCAGATCGTAAGAGCTTATTTGGTGCACTTTCACTCTTTCTAAGGAGTGTTACAAAAGGTGCACATGTTTTAAATTTTGCACTCTAGGCCTGTACCCAATTACCGAAAGAGTGTGATGAACTGATTATGATCGATAATAGATCGGTTGGCTGTAACTGATTATCGATTATGAAATTGCAACCGATTCCCAACCAGGGTTCACCCTTAAGAAAATCTTCTAGGTGCCCGAAGGGCAGCTAGAAGTTTTTCTCCCAAAAAGCTAGGCGCCCGGATTGGGCGTGGAGGGAGCGCCGAAGGCGTGAAGCCACTAGCGGCCGGGGGTCCAGGGGCCGCTTAAGGCCCCAGGAAAATTCTGGATTCTAGATGCTCTGAGATGCATTCTCCTGCACTTTCAGTGCAATATAAACACAATTCCAAAGTTTAAACATATATAAACAATCTTTTTAAAAATCTTGAAAAAATTTAATATTTATGTCTCATCAAATTGAGATATTTAGTACTTCTATGAAATGTATGTCTTGTCTGAGTTCCTAAATTATATAACTTGAGTGAGCCTAATAATAGTAGTAATGAAAAAGAAATAAAACAATACTGGGAATGCAAAACTTGAGAGAATGAACAAATCAAGTCAGGAAGAAATGAGGAAGAGTGGGGATTACAAAATAAGTACAGGAGAGGGAAAGTACAGGAAAATGCACACAGTAAGGGGAGAGGGGGAGGGAATTTAAAACCATGGGTTGGTTACAATAAGGGTTAGGAGATCAATCTATGTGATGCAGGGTTTAAGAATGACAAATAGAAGCTAGATTACAATATAAACGGTATGCTTTATTACTTACTAACATGCAGATACAGGACTCGGCTAATCCTAATATAATCCCACTAGTAAGATCCTTAAGGTGTGCTGCTTCTGCAGACAATATAGATAGATACAGTTGCTAAGCCCAGAAGTCCGTTAAAGCACATGTTAACAGCACATCCTGACTAGTACCCATGTGGCAAACAAAAGCAGTATCTTTATGACTATTGGTCAGATAAGAAGACCAGGGCAAGTCAGGATGCTTCCTGCTATGTGAGTCCAGCATGGCCTGTAGAAGGCAGGCGGGCTCTAAATGATGACTTATAAGGCAGAGGGCTCAAGCGGCGACTATAAATCAGCGTGTGGTCGCAAACCATACACTTCAGGCGCAAATGCGCCTATTGCGCCCGTTAAGGTCGATCCCTGCCAACCTTAATTAATATAAGGGTTGAGTGCAGTGTCTTAGCCAGGATTTAGAAACTGGGTGCCTAAAATTGGCAGTTGTAAAATTTTTGGGCGTCCAAATTTTTAAGGGGGATCACAATATACTCATATTTCAATCATAAACATGTATAACTTCATCAAAATAAGGAATGATATCATTATACAATGTCATGGGCATTATAAGGAGATGAAAAAATTCAATTATAACCTTGAGATTGAGATTTTTAGAAGTTCCACACTAAAAAAACTGGGTGACCTGAGAGGTTCTTTTTAAGGGTTTGGGTGTCCAAAAAGGCACCCAGACGCCCTGCTGGCTAAGACCATGGTTGAGTGTGTAGACTAAGATTTTATTGATTACTGGGGAACTTAATTAGAGATTATGCACTACAATAAGTTCCTTAGTAAATTACACATTGCCTTAATGTTGAGACAACCAGGCAGCAGTTAAGTCAATTTTATACCGATAAGCAGTTTAAATATAATAGAACTAAAATGAATGGTACTTTTCCCATATCATAATTGGTAGTTGTTGTATCTAGAGCCGAGTACGCTAACCACCAGAAATGTGTGCAGTATCTGGACTCATGATTTATTTACCTTGTCATTTAAGAGGTTGTTCTGGAATACTTTTGATTTAGTCTATGTATGGATTTTGAATGAATGTCTCTGTTACTATTTTTCAGTTGTTAGAGAAGTTTGTTGAAGAGTATTTTGACCAGAACCCGATCAGTCAACTTGGAATAATAACCACGGCCAAAAAGCGAGCAGAGAGACTGACAGAATTAGGAGGTGAGGAACAATGTTAATACTGTAAATCCTGTTAGTTTACTGATGTTTTTGATTTGCCGATATTTACCCATCAAGCCTGGTCGGTAAAAAAAGAAATTCTGAAAAGCTGCAGATCGGCAGATTTACAACATAAATGAGCAACCTGGATGTCTGCTTTTTCAATCCACCCTCCCAGGCCCTTTTATCACATGATAACATGATTAGATGTGTGACTCTGTCCTCCTGGGTGTACCGTAATTGTGTTAATGTGAAAAGAGCCAACTGATGTTTTTATTTACCGATCACATGTGAACACAATTTGTAAATTGAGAATCGGAAAATTCTATAAAAAAAAATGCTAGATCGTAAAATTTCGGACACTGCATATTAACTACAGTCTTTTTTATTATTGTGATGGTCAAAAAAGGTCTTTGAGTATTTTTGTTATTTTTTCCAACGAAATGATCCTTTACTAACTTGTCTGCAGCAGGAAGTTAATCATTACCAGCAACTCTATCCTGCAAGTACTTCACTGACTATAAGTTCATTCCCAAGATTTAGGCTTAAGTATTTAATGTTTTAACAACAATGCATTTATGATATATTTCATATTTTAGTGTTTCTTTTACTTTCTTGCCCAGGTAATCCAAAGCGCCATATCACAATGTTGAAGACTTTGTTGAAGAAACAGCTGGAGGGAGAACCTTCATTACAGAACACCTTGGAGCTGGCTGCGCAAACACTGAAGTAAGTCCAGGCAACAAGGGTGTCCAAATCTATTTTGAAAAACAATTAGGCCACTCCAATTTATTTACTTGTCTTACGTGCTCAGGAGGTAGGAAATGAGCCATTTTGGAATAAAAATAAAAGTTGAAAAATGTGACTTTTTTTATTTTTTTTAGAGTCTGACGACTAGGACTGGTAGCGATATGTTTCTACCAGCCTATTCTCAACTAAATAAAATCAATCAATCTATTAATCCCTGTAACCTGAAGGGTGGGAGGTATACCTCCTCAAGTCTGAGGCTCTACTACAGCAATGATAGCTTCCTGTAGTTGATTGAGATCACACTTACAAAGAATATTCTTAAAACTTGCACTTTTTATTTTATTTTTTTGGAGTCTGACAGAAAATTTCAAAACCACTTTCGTCCGTAAGACACCAAAGATGACTTTTTTTTTCTTTTTTTTTGGAGTCTGACAGGATTTTTTTTCCAAAAAAAGCTCGTAAGACAAGTAATTAAATTGGAGTGGCCTAAACAGTAATTTTTATCTTGGTATATTTTTTTCCACTCTCCATATTTAAAAAGAATGTGAAAAAAGTATACAGTGTAGAACATATTATCCATTACTGGTGCCAATGTATATTTCAACACTGATGCAGAATCAAAGAAAAGGGAAAGGTATACTAAAGAAATTGTAATATAAAAAATCCAACAGAGTAGAACCTATCTATCCCCATTTGTGCCAACTTTTCTAAAGTCATGGATTATTTATTACATTCTATTGCCATTGGTGCCAACTTTTCTAAAGTCATGAATTGTTTATTACATTCTATCGCCATTGGTGCCAACTTTTCTAAAGTCATGAATTGTTTATTACATTCTATCCTCATTGGTGCCAACTTTTCTAAAGTCATGAATTGTTTATTACATTCTATCGCCATTGGTGCCAACTTTTCTTAAGTCATGAATTGCTTTTTACATTCTATCCTCATTGGTGCCAACTTTTCTAAAGTCATGAATTGTTTATTACATTCTATCCTCATTGGTGCCAACTTCTCTAAAGTCATGAATTGCTTATTACATTCTATCGCCATTGGTGCCAACTTTTCTGAAGCCATGAATTGTTTATTACATTCTATCGCCATTGGTGCCAACTTTTATAAAGCCATGAATTGTTTATTACATTCTGTTGCCATTGGTGCCAACTTTTCTAAAGTCATGAATTGTTTATTACATTCTATCGCCATTGGTGCCAACTTTTCTAAAGTCATGAATTGCTTATTACATTCTATCCTCATTGGTGCCAACTTTTCTGAAGCCATGAATTGTTTATTACATTCTATCGCCATTGGTGCCAACTTTTCTAAAGCCATGGATTGCTTATTACATTCTATCCTCATTGGTGCCAACTTTTCTAAAGTCATGAATTGTTTATTACATTCTATCGCCATTGGTGCCAACTTTTCTAAAGCCATGAATTGTTTATCACATTCTATCGCCATTGGTGCCAACTTTTCTAAAGCCATGAATTGTTTATTGCATTCTATCGCCATTGGTGCCAACTTTTCTAAAGTCATGAATTGTTTATTACATTCTATCCTCATTGGTGCCAACTTTTTTAGGCTTCCAAAAATATTTTAGGCTTCCAAAAATATTTTAGGCTTCCAAAAATATTTTAGGCTTCCAAAAATTATTTTAGGCTTCCAAAAATAAAAAAAAACTTTTCTAAAGTCATGAATTGTTTATTACGTTGTAGACATGTCCCAAGCCACGCGAGTCGTGAGGTGCTGGTCATACTGGGTAGTCTAACGACATGTGACCCAGGAGACATCCACAATACTATCAAGGTAGGCCACACATAGGGCATAAAAAAGTTGTTTGTTTCCTGTAACCCTACCCTAACAAGTTTTTATTCAAAAAAATCCCTACCTTAAAGTTTTTCCAGCCCTCCCAACTCCTAGTCAATGTGAAACATGCATAAAAACACATTTTTGACCAAAAGATAATGCTTTTACCAACCTACCTACCCTACTTTTTTTCGGACCATTATAGGAAACAAACAATATTTTTTTCTTGGCCTAGACAACTGCAAACAGTTCAGTAGGAGAATGACGTAGAAATCCCATGCATATCTGCCACATACCCATAGTCTGAAAAATTATGAATACTATCAAGGTAGGCCACACATAGACAACTGCAAACTGGTAAATAGAAGACCCCTTGTAACTATTTGTGAGGAAAAGGGAATTCCTTCTTGGTTGCAGGTTTCTTTCTCG